>JAAAKQ030244203.1:0-33766 GCA_010016005.3 Zanna intricata | reverse complement strand
AAGTCTGTAGAATACACTTACTCTTCTGAAGGGAAACTAACTCAGGATTGTTTAACTTGTGTAATGGAAGTAATTTATAAAATTTTACCCTTAGCCCATGTCATTGTAATTCTTATATATATATATTACGTTTATCATGCTTATACAGTATGTATATATTACGTTTATCGTGCTTCTTCTTAATGTTTCTTGTTAAGCTTTTAAATTTTAGTTAACTTTCTACCAGGACTTAGTACAATATAATAGTATAATAATATAATAATTCTACCAGGACAACTTAAATATAATAGGTTGATAACTGTCCCTGCTCCATTTTTTGGCTAAAATTATTTGACTAAAATATTCTGATTTTGATCATCCATTATTTTTATATACATTTACCTGATCACATTTTAATGCAGTGTTGATAAAATTGGATTAAAGTAGTCACTGATTAAAAAAATAAAAATTTTATGATATTGCAAAAAAAAAACTTGTAGATATTAAAATATTTGTGTTATCTTTTTGATTTAATTTTTTTTTTTTTACAATCTGAACAGCCTTTATCAGAATTAATTTTGATAAATGGTTAAGTATCATTAGCAATATTTATTAGAATAAGTTTATTGTAACATTTATTGTGCCAGGAATATTCATTTCTAAATTTGTCCTTGCGTTGTACAAATACTAATGTAATTGATTTTAGTGTTTTTGTTTTACTTATACTGGTGTTGAAATGTTTTTTTAATAAACCTATGTAGAATGGATTTGTTAGTAATTAGTGGTATGTATTTTGAGTTTGTGTATGTATGTATATATGCACGCTTTCTACTGCTATAGCTCTGATTTTAAGTTGTTGAATTTTTTAATGTTTCACTTTGTTAGTTTTAACATTTTTTTTTTTTTAATGATTATAAACCTTACATATTTGATGTCTAATTATTGTTTTATTTCTTTTAAAGAGTGATTGTTATTTTGTTATGTTTATGGTCTTAATCTGTTATGTATATAAAAGTACAATTTTGTTTTATTTTGTTGTGTATTATAAATGTATGTTTTAAGATTTTAAGGTGATAAGAACATTATAATTTAATGTGTTATGATAAAGTTATGTTTTATAAAAAAAAAAATTTATTAAGTATATGTTAAATCTATCTTTTTAGTTTATTTTCAAATGTATGTAATCCTTTTTTTATTTCTGCATTTATATACAGTTTTCTACTATTATATGTTATGTTGCATTCATAATGTATGCATGATTACATTTTTTCTTAGTCAAATATGAGAATTGTATATTTCATTTTTTGATTGTTACTGTTACATTTTTTGCTAATTGAATTAAGATATTAGAATTAAATTATATTTCATTTTAATATAAGTTTCTAAACAATGAAAATTTTTCATTACAGGCTACTTATATTCATAATTTTTCACTTTATGTGTTTAGAAGTAAATGCACAGTCAAATATTTTACCAGCTAGCGCTGAGAAATTATGTTATGAGGTTATTATAATCTGTTGGGATGAGAATGCTATTGTGAGCGGCTAATAGCGACTGCTGAATTTGAATGCAGTTTCATTAAGTGCAGTTGAAAATATTGGGCAATCCTTTCTTCATTTTGTTTTAAAATTAAGCGAGCAGTGATCTATACACCTGCTCTTTATTTAATTATTCTTTGACATCAAATGAAAGAGGTGCATCAAATATAGAATGCAGTAGTTTTGAGGTTACTGTCCATAACTTGGTCTTGTCTATACTCTTCTGTTCACTACTGAACAAATTTTATATGAATTTATAAAATTGGACCTTGGAAAGCATTAATTCTTTTGAGGTAAACTGTTAATAATTGGCTGCTTTGAAAATGACACCCTAATCGTTCCCAATTACAATTTCTATTTGATACTTCTTTGCTCAACATTTTATGTTAAAAGGATTCATTTGGGTAATTACAGGCAACTAAATCCAGTAAAATAAGATCCTGAGCACTTTTATTTCTATTTTAGTAAAGTTTTGTATAAAAATACCTTTAACTATATTGGGAATCAAGTAAAAAATGTATTACAAGAAGAAGACATAATTGTTATTATTGTTATTTTAGCATTAAATTATTTTGTTTGAAATTTGGTCTAGTGTTCATAGAACTATTACTGTTGTTAGTTAAGTTTTTATGTTGCCAATTGTAACGTGGTGGCAGTAATTACCACAGGCTTATTATTCCATTGTAAATTTAATTGTGAAGTTTTTATTTCAATTGTTTAATTTTGGTAATGCACTAATGAAATCTTAAAATATGCATGATATAAAGAACGACACATACAATTTTTCTCAAAACCTGCTTTTGTTCTTAATATTATTGTGTGTGGTCGTTCACATAATGTTAATAATTATTTTCTTGCGCTTACTTTCTATTAGTAAGATGTGCGGCGTATGTGCGCATGCTTCCTTTTATGAAACAGGTGCGAGTTCAGTACTGATCTTAAGATGGATTATTCTCGTAATGCATCCTTTTGCTCAGTAATTGTACACAAATGTCTTCATTCTCATAAATAATTATTATCTAATAATCATATACGTACTCATATACGTAGCTCATATTTTAAAATGTTTTTTAAACTGTTGTTATTTGATGCATTAATAACTATTATTAGCTCATTATTGGGCTGTCAAAAATAAGTCAGACTTTCTTAGCTTTCATGGCAATTTGAATTTTTAAGAACCACATGGAAGTTCAGATTTGGCTGAATAGTGGTACATTTATTTTAGCCATTGTGAAGCAAGCTATTTTGGTTGTCCTATGAATATAATTTTCCTTAATACAAGATAACTTTAAATTACCAAAGTTTTTAGATTGTAGTTAAAATACAACTATAGTAATTTTTTTTTCATTGTGATTAAAATTACTTTGTGTATTTATTGTTTGCAGTAAACACTTTGTTTCATTGTTAGCTACTTCTTTTCTTGTATGTCCAGATCACCATTTTTACTCTCATGTTGTGGTGCCAATGTTGCTAATATTGAATTGTATACTGTTTTTGTTAAAAGTAGATAATCTATACTGTGAAAGTGTGAATAGTGATATGAGTAAGCATTCTAAGTAAATGTATACAACATAATTGCATTATTTGAAAGCATAAAAGAAATTAGGTATGTACACATAGTATTCATCTGAACCGTTCATGAATTTACAGAAGGGTTCTGTGTCAGTCTCCTTGTCTAAAACAAATATGACAGTTAAAATGAATCGGTGTATAAAATCAGTAAATTATTTTATTTAATATTCTATAAATAATTATGAAAAAAAATCTTTGTGTCTTAGATTTCTTACAGAATATTTTTACTTGCAAATATACCAAACTGTGAATTATTTATATTTAGCTATGTATCTTTGGAATTAATTTTTTTTTGTTTTTTTACGCTACTATAACTATTTAATCTATTACATTTCAAGGCTGAACCTTGCTATAACATTACTCCTATGAAGTTCATTTTTAGTTAGATACTATTTACGAGGTGCTACCCAAAAGTTCAGGGAATTTGAATTTAGCGCATGAACCATTGCTGGTACGACCTGCTGCAGCTAGATGAAGCTAACAGTACTTTGTGAATCAGTGTTCCAACAGTTGTGATGGTGAGAAGGCTATATTGTTGACTTTCGTGCGGTTGTGTAACATTGTGTTTTACTGCTTCAGTGAAATTCTAAATGGCAGATTTTAAAGAGCAAAGAACTTGCATCAAATATTGCTTCATGCTTAAAAAAACTGATGCAGAAACCCATTGCATGCTTGTGGAAGCATTTGGTGACAATGCCATGTGTAAAAGTACAACTTTTTTGTGGTACAAACAATTCAAAGATGGACAAATGGCAGTCGATGACAATGAGTATTTAGGAATACCATCAACAAGCACAACACCAGAAAACATTGTGAAAGTGCGAGAGGCTATTGTTGCAAATCGTAGACAAACAATCCATGATGTTTGTGCAGTCGTACAAATGTTATATGGGTCCATGCAACGCATCTTGTCAGGCAATTTAAACATGAGACGCATTGCGGCAAAATTCGTACCGAGACTGTTGAACAGCGACCAGAATCAAAATCGCATAGCTGTCTGTAGTGAATTTTCAATTGACTACAGATTCACAGAAAAATCATGACTTTTTTCTGTTTCCAAAAATAAAATTTCAATTGAAAGGCCGTAGTTTTAACACAATTGAGGAGATTCAGGAAGAAACGCAGAACATGCTTCGAACACTTGCACCTGCAGACTTCCAGGGATGCATGAAATCATGGGAAAAACACTGGGATCACTATACCAATGCCCAAGGGGACTACTTTGAAGGAGACTGTGGAAATTAAAAGTTATAGTAAGCTATTTTATTTTTGTGGTAAAATTCCCCGAACTTTGGGGTAGCACCTTGTGTGTGTGTGTGTGTGTGTGTGTGTGTGTGTGTGTGTATATATATATATAGATACATCTTAAAAATTTTTAGCTTGAAAAATGTACTGAAAAGATGTAAGTAGAAGCCATAAAGTTGCTAAATAAGTGTGTTACAAAAAAAAAATGTATAAATCAATTCAGAAAAAGAACACCTTTAAAATAATCTATATGTCAACTTTTTTTACTTTGCATCAGTTAGATATGTGGTTCTAAAATTGAGATTCAGTTTTTATTATATGCAACAAAGTTATTGCTGTTTCTTATTTGATTTAGGGTATGTAATTTTAATTGGTAAAATTATTAAAATAAATTTCATTTGTTCCATGTTCTTGAAATGATATGTTTATCTCCTATAAATGATAAAACAAATTCACTGACCTTTCCTTATTCATGAGTATCTTATAGAATAGAAACAGAATCTTACAAAAGATAAGGTTCTCTAAAATTTGATTATTTCTATATACATTATTGAATTGTTTTTAAATGACACATTATGCAGATTGATTTTTTCCACATACAGATTTGTATTACCTTCATTTATTGAAATTGAAGTAATAAAGAATAAAGTAATCTTTTTAAGTAGAATTTCCATATTTCTTGTCGTAGATGGTTTTTTTTTACTGATTTTGAAATTATACGATTTATAGTACTGATTTTTAATATTTGTATAATTAATAATAAAATAGTGTTCTTAAAGATATGAATGTTGTTTTCCCTTTGGGTAAATGGTTATACATGTTGGCAAAATTTGTAACTAGAAGCAAGTGTGAAATATATCCTTTCTGATTATATTCATGAATATGACAGTTAAAAAAGAAGATGTACCAAAGAGAAGAGCATAACATATATAATTAATAAAGAATTTCCAGTTAACACTGATATTTTGGAAATGCAACTCCCAAATTTTGAAGTGAGATTTGCCATATCTAGGTTTTTTAATTTTTAAAACAGTTCTATTTTATCATAATTTTTATACGCTTAAACTCAGAGGAAGTTTCGATTATTTTTCAGTATTTAATATTTTTGCAATTAGTTTTTACTAACAGTATATTCTGAAAACTCTATACTTTCTGTATTGAAAAATATTAGTTTTTTTTTTTGTTATTTAATTATTTTCTAAGATGAACATTGTATAATTTAAACTAACAGATTAAATACAGACATTTTAAAATTATGATTATTTTATTTTAGAGCATTCCTTCAGCTGATACAATAATTTATTTTCATTTGTTTTTTTTGCTAATTATTATTAATTTTTTTTCTTATTAAACAATCTACGTTTTCTTAATTAGACTAAAATAGTATAGTTTTCTGTCACAAATTTTACTTTAGTTTGACATTTATAAAAATTAAATGATGAATGAATAAATATTTATTAAATGAGTAGTTTGTTTATTAATTTTGTTACGATATGTTACCAAAATGATGTGTAGGTGTTAAGTGATATTATTACTAGTCAAAATGTATTCAGGGGTGGTCAAAATGAGTATTTCTGTTGAAATCAGAAAACTGAAATTTTTCACGATTACTTTACTTAAAATAATAATAAAAAATATTTAAAAATCAAAAGTTATTAGTGAAATAAAATTTTACGGCTTTTAAAAATGAGTATATATAACTTAATAGGCATTATTATTACATATATGTATGTATAATAGATTTGGTAAAACATATGATTATCTAATATTAATTAAATATTAAAATTTAAAATCGTATTATTTTAGGATTTTTATACAAGGAAGTCATGTAGTGTCCACATCAGATATTTTATTTCTATTTTTGTTACTTATTTATGATCTATTTATGAATTATTTTGCAAATATAAAATATTCTAAGTATAGTTTTAATTTATTGCAGGTTCACCCATTGTATCTGGTGGCAGTCTGAAAAAATCACATAGTATTCATCAATCAGATGTACAGTCTGAAATACGGTAATGAAAATAATTGAATTAAATTTTTTGTTAATTCTAGTTTATTAATAAATTTATTGAAATTGAATGATGATGGTTGTTAAAAAAGCTAATAATAAATCTATTATATCTATCAATTTTCTTAGTTCATTGAGAAAATTGTTAGTAGTTTCTTATTACAGAAATTGTATGTTTAATTTAAATTGTATATTTAAAGAGAAATTGTGTTTTATGATTGCAATTAATGTGAATAATGTTAGAGAGTGTGATTTTTAAATTCTCCTTTATTTTTTATAACTTTTTTGTCTTTATGTTTAGTTGTACCTGTAATATAAAAGATTATAAAAATGTATGCATATGTGTAAAATGTAGTGTATTGAACTAAACATGGCATAAAAATCATAAATATCCACCTTCCTGAAAAATGAGGGTATTTTCATAGTATTTTATTTATGATAAATCCGATTTGTAGAAGTAAGAAAAGGAGTGATTCAAATTTCTGTGTTAAAATTGTGCTTATGGTTTTGAAATGTTCAATACTTTTTTTTTTTAAGTGAAGAAAGAGGTCCTCTTGTTCTCTGATGAGTACATTTTCCTTTGTTATTCATATATAGTCATATATATGTATATAGTAATATATATTCATACATAATCAGATGTAGTTGTTATTCATACATATAATAAAAAAAAAAAAACCTTATGATGTGTGGCTTAGTAAACATCAAACCCAGCCTAATAAAAAGAATTGATTTATATAGTAGAGTGCTTTTTTATGGTGTATTTGTACTTTTTTCCAGTACTTCTTGTTTTAACAGAACACATCGCCAAAAACACATAACTTTTAGAATTCAATAAATTGGTTTTTGAAAAACCTTGGTTTTTGAAAAAAAAAAGGTTACATGGAAACCAAGTACTGAAGAAAAGATTTTTGGAAAAATTATATAGATTACTGCTTGCATACACAGCAAATACGCAAGGAGTTTTATATTAGTATATTTTATGAAAGAGGGAGACAGACAAACATTTTGTCCTGTGTCAAAGCTGTGCGTAAATATATAAACAGATAAAATTGAACTAACCATTATGAAATAAAACAATTCTTATCAGTAGTGTATGTAGTTGTTTTTTTTTATGTTTATACATATTTATTACATTAACGAGACTGGTGCTATAAAATATTTTATTTTAAATTTAAACATAATTAGTTATTATCACCTTCAATATACACCCCTCCTCTATCCCTACAACACCCCATGTGAATTTTCCATTGTTTGAAACAATACTGGAAGTCTTCTGTGAGCTCTCATGATGTGTACCACTTTTTTCTTTCACATTTTCAGCGGTCTGAAGTCTTGTTCCTTTTAATGCAGATTTGTTCCTTGGGAAAAATATAAAAGTCACATGGTGCCAGTTCAGATGAATAAGGTGGATGGTCTTACACTGAGATATTATACTTGGCTATAAATGTCTTAACAGACTATGCAGTGTGAGCTGGTGCGTTGTCCTGACGAAGAACCCATGACGTGTTTTTCCACAATTTAGATAATTTTTTCCTACTTTTTCATGGAGTTGAGCATGGACCTCAAGATAGTAATGTTGATTAATAGTTTGACCTTCAGGAACTCAGTGAAAATGCACAATGCCATGAATATAGAAAAAAAACAATCACTATTACTTTTAATTTTGATTTGCTCATTCGAGCTTTTTAAGCTCTCGGTGAAGTTGGGGTCTTCCAGTGCATGGAGTGACACTTAGTTTCTGGATCATAAGTGAAAAACCAAGATTCATCACATGTTATAACTCTTTCCAAGAAGTTAGGGTTATTTTAAGTGTCAAAACAAATAATTTCACAAGCTTCTTTTTGTTCAATTGTGAGAATTTTAGTCACCATTTCCACGCACACTTTTTGCATGTTAAAATTATGTAAAATTTACCTTACGCATTCTTTATTAATTCCTACACTTTCAGCAATCACACGAATAGGTAACTGATGGTCAGATCAGATTAGATTACCAATATTTTTATCAGTTTTTGATGTGAAAGCGTGACGTTGGCAAAATCATCTTCAACGTCTTCTCAGTCATCTTGGAAACTCTTAAAACTCAACACTCAACTCTTAACACTCAAAAGACTCGCGCACATTTTAAACATTTATTGCCAAATCCTTTTTTTTAATAAAATATGAATTTCAGTAGCGGTTTATCCAAGTTTCAAATGAAATTTCACAATAATTCTCTGCTCTAATAAAATGCTTATCATTTGTTTGAAAAAAAAAAACAGATGTTATTCAAATGAAAGCTACGACCAAAGTAATAAACATTACGTATTACAGCTTACATATTACATGTAAGCCGTACATGTAATATGTCTGTAGAAACTGGAGTGGCAACAAAATCGAAACAAAAGGCTTCACGCTACACAGCTGTCTTCCAGTTGTATGCCAATTACATGTACGGCTTACCCTGATAGAATTTTTTTTTAGTTCAGTATATAGAAACCTACTAAGTGCTTCTCCGTTTGTCTGAGGATGAATTCTTGCAGGTTGCCGGAAGATTAGAATATGACATAGTAAACGCATAATAAGTTTCTTAAGTCTCTATTGATAATATTCAATATTCCTCATGCTAAGTTTTGTTAATTATGTAAATTTAAATTTTATTAAAACTATTTTGGTTTTATGTATAATACAATAATATTACAAATTTATCTTCTATAGACTATGACATTATATTTAGTAATTCAGATAATAATTTTCTGTGGAAGTCCATATTGATGTAGACAGTGATATAGATCATTTAATTAATAGTTTTGTTGTTGATAAAATTGAGATAGGTAATATCTACCAATATAGACAACATTAAATTTACCGAAAGAAGTTTTCAATTATACGTTTTTTTAATTTATGATTTATATAATAGTGAGGTTGGTGAGGTTTGAAACTGTGATAAACATTCCAGGAGTCATAGGAAAATTACAGTTAACATTTCATAATGATTGAGTCAATAAATTTTTGTGGTTTCTGAAAACTAAATGAAACACATCTTTTTGTATAGTAACAATTAATAATAAAATTAACTGTATTCATAAATGTTATTGATTTATTACAATTATATATATGATTTTTATTACAGAGGTGATGAACAGTTTGTAGTTCATAGAGGTAAAGGAGTGCCTACATTAAGTTCAGTAGTACATCAAGAAAGTAATAGTGGAAATTCTACTCCTGTTAGATCAGTAAAAGCTGAAGCAGCTGGTAAACCTAGTAACTGGGAGGAATCAAGGAGGAGTTCTTATGCTGGTCGACGATCTCGTCGGAACTCCTTATCTGATGATTCACAGGTATTTTTTATCAGTATAACTATATTTAATTCAGTTTGCTCCGCTTAAACTTACTGATTATTGGCATTGCCTGGCCTTTGCACTGTGTACAATAAAGAGACTTCATTTAAAAATTGTTATTTCTTTTATATTTGTATTACTACTTTTACATTACAATGTAATAAATATTACATAAGAGGAGAAGGAGGGGGTTGGTACATGGCATACCAAAACACAGTTTTATTTACGAGGGTCATCATAAAGTTTGAGGATGGGTCGTCAACCAATTTTACAGCTAGTCCTTGACATTTTCATTCATTGTTTTTGAATTATTCCCTTCCAAGCAATTTTTTTAAGAGAGTAAACTAAGAATAATCACAGAGGGACAAATCTGGACTGTAGGGAGGGTGGTCGAGGATTCCCAGTGCTTTTTTCCCTGTTTATCCCTTGTCAAAATCGTGGTGTGTGGCCTGATGTCATGGAGAAAAATGACACTTCTGATTGGCATACCCCATCTTTTGTTTTGGCGGGTGGCTTTTGTTGTTTGTTGCAGCTGGCAATAGTAAACAGCACTCACCATTCGTTGATTGTGGAGAAGCTCAATGAGTAAAACTCTCCCTGAACAAAAAAAAAAATTGTTGCAAGAAATTTTCCGACTGACAAATTTTGACCTTCACTGACCCTTCACCACTCCTTAATTGCATTTTTGTCTCTGAAATGTAATGATGGATCCATGACTGTTTACATGTGGCTCAAAATATCCCCCTCTTTCCAAAATCAATCCAGAAGGGTCTCACAGATCTCCAACCTGATGCTGTTCTTGATTTTCAGTCAACAATCTCAGAACACATCAAGTACTAATTTTTTTAAAGCCAAGATGATCAGTGATAATGGATTGAGTTGATACTCACTTCCGACAGTGATTTCTTCAACAGTAAATCAGCTATCACCTTGGATAGGCACTCAAACTGCATGGGTGTTGTCAGCTGTGAGACTTGACCTTGGGCATTGATCATCACTTTCATTTTTTTACACTTTCTTGCCTCTCTCTGTTTATCTGTTTAGCCTCTGGAACTACTGTAAGGTATTACTTCAGAGGATGAATGAGGATGATGAGTATGAATGTGAATGAAGTGTAGTCTTGTACAATCTCAGGTCGACCACTCCTGAGAAGTGTGTTTAATTGAAACCCAACTACTAAAGAACACCGGTATCCACGATCTAGTATTCAAATCGGTATAAAAATTTTTATCTTTACCAGAATTTGAACCTTAGAACTCTTGACTTTGAAATCAGCTGATTTGCGATGTCGTGTTAACCACTAGACCAGAGAAGGTGAGATATTAAACACTTTCTCGCCCTTAAATTGTCTGGCCTACGTATACACTTGGTTCTGATACAATGTAGCATCCCTAAAATGTACTTTTTACATAAAGGCTAGTCCATTTCTCATTGTGAGACAGTCTTAGTGATGCTAGTAATACCTTAAATGCTAAAAATGTTCAAAAAATGACAGTGTGTGATCATTGAGGTTATATAATTCATTTCCCTTCAAAGAGCAAGTTTACTTGAGGGATATTTAAAAGAAATTCTTTGCCAATGTTTTCATATTTTTTAAAACGTAAAAAATAAATATGTTAACATTTTTTTAGAATTCAAAAAATCATTTCAATGAAATTATTTAGGATCACCCAGATCATCCTTTATTGTGAATGTTTGCCCTATTTTTGAAACATTTTATTCCATCTTTGTATTATATTACCATCATATATTGCAGCCAGTTGTCTATGAATACCATTTGGTATAATCTTATGAAAGTTCAAACAAAAGGTTATGTCACAACTATTGTGTCATGTGTGTTAAGTTATGTCATTTAAGTGACTGTAGAGAGTTGTGAAGTAGTATATCAGACATACCACAATCCTTTAAATCAGGCAACCTTGAGTCTTGCAGATTAACCAGCCTTTTTAAGTTTACAGTATTTGATAATTATGAGTTATTATTTTCAAGATGAGCTTCCTAGTTATTTCTTTTCTTCTGTAATCTAAATTTATTAGAAAAAGTAAACTTACAGTTATTTTTAATTTATGCAACTAATATAAACAAAAATAATTGTAATGTAAACAAAATGAGGTCCTGCAGAGAGTAGAAAGTTCATCTGATATCTATATTAAGAGTGAATATGAATGTATAAACATGCTTTTTATAGTAGTTTGAATTTTTTATTTTCAAAAGTGTATTACTGTGTAAATTTATTATGGATTTGCGGAGTGGTTTCTATTTTTAACCAGTTAAAGTTGAGATATGAACTAAATGGAGATATATTCATTTTTTTACCATTGCTAGAGTTCAGTATTGACTACCTTGTGGCAGCTCAGATTCAGTTTTTTCCATGAATGTTTTGCTCATTTTTAAACTTATCCCCTTATTACAAAATTACGGCAATTACAAAAGTAATAGTTTGTATAATTAACATTGATTCTTTTTTCAGTTAACTCTTGAGAATTTTGGTGGTTCACAAGAAAATTTACATCTACTTGGTAGAAACCCAGACAAAGAACCGGCTGTACATGTAGGACGAAGAGATAGTAGTGCTTCTCGATCTAGTCTTAATGACAACAAGAGTACAGCCCTTCATAATGCACTGCAGGAACAAAATGGAGATGTCTCTGGTAATTACAAATAATCTCGTAAAGAATGAATTTTCATCTTTTTTTTTGTAAATGATTCTTATATATTTTTTAATTACATTCAAAGTTCATGGTAAGTA
The DNA here is from genome assembly GCA_010016005.3 of Zanna intricata. NCBI lineage: Eukaryota > Metazoa > Arthropoda > Insecta > Hemiptera > Fulgoridae > Zanna > Zanna intricata. The sequence goes on along the minus strand of JAAAKQ030244203.1, from coordinate 21,350 downwards.
TTAAATGTGGACTGTATCTTGGATATACTGAAGGATTGCAAGTAAAAGGAACTGTTATTTTCTTTTGTTATATCTAGAATGTCCTTATTTTCATTTTTTAATTAGTAATTTTTAATATTGTGTTTTATTAAATTTTAATTTTTAAAAATAAAATGTTAAATATCAGTTGTGCGAACCATTTACAATTTCACTTTTAACCTACTAAAATAATTACAAAATATGATAAACCAAATATGTTTAGTGTAATTTATTGAAGTTTGTTTTTGCTTCTAAATTGTTGATTTTGTATGACTGTTGCTGCCATTATGGCATCGACATTTTTTGTAAAATTTAAGCCTGGGTGTTTCATTTTGCCAGTTTGTTCGCTATTGTGCTACAGTTTATTAAGAAAGTTCTATTGTCTGTAATTTAGTGACCACTGTAGCTTCAGAAATAGAAGACGCTTCTATTGAAATAATTTGACAATACCCAAAAAATAGTTTTATTTTATTTTTTTATACATATTCATATATTTACTTTGCACTGAAAATATGAATGATATTTTCATAGCAAATATATTAGTTTTCAGTAGTTGAATTAGTGTAGAAAAATCTGATAAGAGGGGCTGTGAGAGAGAGAGATTTTTTGATTTGGTCTTTTATCATTGACTTAATTTTTTTTTTTTTAAATTAAAAAATTATTCATTTTTTCTTATTGTGTATTTTAAGATAGACCTGAGGAGGGGCCATGGGCTAGCAAGAGGAGGTTGCTGCTCTCGGTGGCCACGTTGATTTTGTTATATGCGGTGCCAGTTTAATACGAGGCGCTGGGGAGTAGTTGAAATGTGGGCAGGCTTTCCTCTCTTCAACGCAGAGGAAATATAAAAATTATCTCGGCATATCGGACATGGTGGCAGGAATAATAGCAGGTGTCCCCCTGATTCATCTGAGGTCGTTTGATTTATGAAGCCAAAGTATGAGGGACTCTTGAAGGTGTCAGACAGAAGGCTGTTGACTGAAGAATGAGAGGTGGTCCAGGAGACCTCAGAAAAAGGAGGCTAATTCATGATTGGAGCCGTGGATCAGGCGGGGATTTGGTGAGGTGGACTACTTCCTCACCCAACTGTTGTTGGGACATGGCGGATTTTTGAGCCTACTTGTTCAGGTTTAAAAAGAGAAACGATCCTCATTGTATTTACTGCAGCATGGACAACACACCGGAGCATGTATTCTTCCAGTGTGTGAGATGGGATGGAGTTAGGGAGCAACTTGGGCTAGGATGGCTCTGCCCTGAGACTCTGGTTGAATATATGCTTTGGGGAAGGAGGCAGAGGGGCGAGGTCTCCTCCTTGGCCTCAAGAATCTTAAGAACCAAGGAAAGATAGGTGGCACGGTGGGCACCCAATTAGCGGTGATGGGCTGAGGGCAGTAACAAGACTATATAGTTGTGACAAATTCGGGATTGCTGAGAGAGAGAAAAAAACGGGGAGGAAAGTGAAGATGTCGAATTGTGGCAACGATTAGGGCCAGGAAGGAAGCCCTCCTGCCTAGGACACCTTGGCTCAACTGCACGCAAGAGCGAAGGAGTCGAGGTTCCTTTGATGTTTGCACAAGGGACCCTCAAGGTGTGAGACTGGTTGTTGTGGTGAAGGACATGTGAAAGGCATGTCCGGATCTAGATAGGATAGGGCCGGGAAGGGCAGCTTTCCTGAGGAGGGCATTTTGGCTGACCAGATAGGGTGGTCAGTATGCTCGAATGATACAGGGAGACCCCGAAGGGTGACCTCCGGATAGAGGTGTGGTAGAGTGGGGTAATCTGCTGCCATGACACTTGGGGGTGACTGATGTAATGCCTAACTGCGATTCCAGTCACCCCTGGTAGTGTGAAATTGGTGAGGTGATTAGGTTTAGTGTATTCCAGGCATACATACGCTCATTCTTAACATCTAGAGAGACCTGTGTGTGCGCAACACTACCCCAATTGGCAAGCCATTTGAGGTGTACGTAAATTATTCCTCCCTCATTGGTAACAAAAAAAAAGAAAAAAAAAAGATAGACATCAGAGAAATAATTATCTATCCCAGGAAGAAAAAACTGGCAGATCCAATTTGTTATTAACATTGCAAGGATTTGTCAAATTAAAAATTTTGGTATTTGTTTAAATAAAACTGTTTGTTTAATGTCTTATTAAATCATAAAGATTCTTCCTTATTTTTGTTTAGAAGTAAAGAAAGTAACACATAGAACAAATGCAGATGAATCACGAGAAGTTCATAGCGAACGATCTAGCCCGAGCCCAAGTCCAGGATTAGTAAAGAAAACTACTTTTGCAGCCATGCCTCAGTGTACAACAACATGGCAACAACAGCAACAAGCTATGCAGAATCAATCTAGTGACCCATCCTCAGAGAATGGTAAGTTTTTATTTTTAGGTAGCTTTCATAAGAAAGGTACCTATTTTAATCGGTACAATGATTTGACTTCTAGAAAATTTTGACATATCTTTGCTTTCATATCCCCCAGACCCCAAAACCACCTTCACTTAAAAATTTTTTCTAGAGATTTATATATATTTCACTTTCTTGTGACATTATAACTGCTGAAATTTTGTGCCAATCACCTTTGAATTGTTACATGAAATATAATGACCCAAGATCTCAGTTGAGTTCATTAATGGACAAAATCGGATCATGGGGTGGAATTTGGGGGGGGCTTTTTCGGAAGAACAAAATACGCTTTAACTTTCTTACTAAATAAAACATTGAATTCACTTAAAGTTCCAACTGTTTGTTGGATAAGGTCCTAAAACTTACCGAAGTAAAGTCTTTTGATATTACCAACTATTGGCCCAGGAGGTGGAAAAAATTGGGTTTCAAAGATAAAAAAAATGATACCTCCCTTAATAGGTTCAGTATCAAATCGGTTTAAAGTGGTCGTTAGTTCTCTAAACATTACCTAAAACTTTTGTCTTAAACAATTTTTGATATGATCAATCCTTTGGAATTGAACTTTTGGTCTTCCAAAATGTTTTTGAATGACCAAAAAGATGTTGTTGGATGGGGCTTGTCATATGCTAAACATGTGAAACTTTTTTCATATGCAACTGTTGTTGTATTGAGTAAATTTAAAGTTTTTCTTAACTTTAAAGTGGAAATCTTTTTTATCCTCTACTTAGCATCGGTGAAATCTACCTCCACCTTCCTGCGTGCCAAGAGGGATTTTTTTTTTAGTTTACCAAGGTATTGATTACATAGTTTTAAAAAATAATTTTTTATTCTGGTAATTAAGTAATGTTTAAAACTGTAAACAAATGTTTTTTTAAAGGTTTAAGTTTTTCTCCTCCCTTTTTCTTGTTTGATATTAGAACTTCCTTAGATAGATTTTAGAGGTTCCTGTTTTGTTAAATGAGCAAACTTCAAGTAGATTTCTTATAAAGTAATCCACGTCTATTGTTAGGAAATATTTTTTACATAATCTAATATCTACATTGAATCACATTAGAAACTGGTACGTATCTAAAAGTAGTATCATAAATACTACAGATTTAATGTAGCTGTGGCAGTAAATGAAATTATAAAATGTGCAAATATAATAATCATTTGTTCATTGTATCTTGGTGAATTAATATGTAATCATATTTCATAGTGACTGCCAAGCTTTACTTAAAAACTCTGTTCTTTTATTAGAAAATTTGGTGAAAACTTCTGGCTTCAAATTTTCAGTTAAAACCTGTTGTGTGCTTTTCTAATTTATTAACAAGAAATAAAGAAAAAGCCATTTTTTAATATACCTAACCAAAATCCTAAGTATTGTATTGAGTAAAACTTTTGTAGAAATTTTCATCAGTAAATTACTTCCCTGAATTAACTTGCTCAAAGAAAACTAGTCACATGGTTGTTCAGAGTTTTCTAGACTTTTTGTCGCTTGAATCCATGTGTTTATTTACATTAATGATTCTAAACAAGGTAGTTCAGTTAAGTCTGCTTATGTGTTTAATCTCAATAGAAAAGTAATTTTCTTCTGACCTGTAAACCATAAGTGATACTGTGATGCATACTATCATATCATCTTAGCTTCTTGTAATGACATAAAGTGCATTGAAGTCTAATAGATGTAAATACTACACATCATATAATTTGTGAATATGTATATCAGTCTTTTTTCTGAATAATGGCAGTACACACATCAGTCTCAATCAAATTACTGCTGAGTTACAGCCATTGTATGAGCTGATATTGCTCTAAAAAAACTTTTGTGGATTATGTAATTTGTTGTGATTACACTTTTTTTTAAAATCTCACTCTGTTTAATAAGGAGACAGGGAGATTGGTTGGCTACTATTGAAAATAAACAATAATAATGTATTAAATATACTATGATGTATTGCCATTGAAAGCATAAGTTTTTGACTATTTAAGTGAAGTTATCTTTTACTGATTAATTTTGGGGCTACATGATTTTCTTACATCATCCGGTGATGTTGCAACAGGCCCCCCTACATAACTGCTGTGTAAAAGTTAATTATATCTTCCTTAATTATGTTTGTTAGACAGCATTGTGGTGACAGTTCAACTAGTTTTTAAAGATTCGCATTACCCCGCAAAACCAAGCGTTTCCAGACTTATATTTATATGAACTTTTTTATTGTTTTCAGAGTAAACATGCCTTGAAAGTTTCTCAGTTTCTTGTACATTTTGAAATTAAAAAAAAAACAAAAGTATTTTTATATGAAAGCCAGTACCTTAATCTACCTTTCTATATAGTTGCCTTCAATATTAAGGTACTTATCATACTGAACCACAAGCTTTTGTATTCCATTGTCATAAAAGTTTGCCACCTGATTTAACAGCCACTGCAACACAGCCGTTTTTAGGCTATTGTCATCATCATAGCGTTGACCTCTGAGATGCTTCTTTAGGTGCGAAAACACGTGATAGTCACTGGGTGCTAGATCAGGGCTATACCTCCCAAATGATTGTTCCCTATAAAATTGTTCCCAGCCAAATGATGTGATAAGATCTTGTGTCAGATTGTCCGCATGTGGTTGAGTGTTGTCGTGCAGCAAAATGATCCCTTTGCTCAACATGCCATGCCTTTTGTTTTGAACTGCATGACACAGTTTTCTTAAGGTCTCACAATATGTTTGAGCATTTACTGTGTCACCACAAAGCAAAAAATACACAAGCAACATCCCTTTCTGTCCCATAACATGGTACACATGATTCCAAGTTGAAATTGTCCGTTTAAACTTCAAATTCTTGGGCAATGATGAATGCCGCCATTCCATGGATTGTTGTTTTGTTTCAGGTGTAACATAGGCCACCCATGTTTCATTGCCTGTGACAATTTTGCTTGTCACCTTCAGCTCATAACGTTCAAGAAAGTCAAGGCACTGCCTAAATGTTACCTCCATCAACATTTTTGGTACCCATCGTGAGCACAATTTTCGTACTTTACCCGTTCACTAACAATTTCGTAAAGAACACTTCTGAAAACTTGAGGGAACTCCAATGATAATGAAGAAATCGTGAAGCGTCTGTTTTCTTTAATTTTTTCAATGACTTTTTGCACCAAATTGTCAGTGATCACTGAAGGTCGCCCACTATGTTCCTCGTCGTTGTTAATCATCAACATTTGTTTGGCCATCCTTGAAAACTCTAACCTATTTCCGTACCATTCCATCACTCATAATGCTATGTCCATAGACATCACAAATCAGATGGTGAATTTCATCCGGTTTTTCACCTTTAGCATACAGAAAACGAATAACAGCACGTATTTCATAGTTGGTGGGATTCTCAATTGGCAGAGGCATTTTAAATACGCAAAACTAAATGTAAACATGATCGATTTTGGCCATAATGGCGTCTGTGCTTGCCAACAGATATAGGTACACAATGTGGATGTGCAAGACACCGACCGCAGCACTGCATCGTCTTGATTTCAAAACGGTATTTACTTTAAAAACACATCTCGTATATAAAACTGCCTGTCAACTGGAGAAAGCCAGCAGCTTCCAGTCATTTTTTTTATTTTCATAAAATGTGTTTACTTAAAGTGACGATATACAGTTATAAGCATCTACTAGCTAAGTAGTAAATTAAAACACAAACAATACTTGAAATTTAAAAAAATTCCATCTGTGAATTAATATTTTGGTGTTATTATAACAAAACACTAAAAAAAAGCATATTGATTCCAAAAAGCTGTAAAAAAATTGTTTTTAAATTTGTATGAATTAAGCAAAATAGGTTAGATCAAATATTTTTTAAGTCTGAAAAATGTTATCATAGAAGAGCATAGATTCTATGTGACAGTGAATGTGCTGCCATTATTAGAACCTCTGACGGATGATGTTAGTTTTTAATGATTTACATTTTTATATCAAGTTCTACATTGGATTGTTACATTTTTTTGTTATAGAAAGCACTGATGGCCACGTAATGGGGTCACAGTTTTTAAATATAAGGCTAAAATTAGAAGAAAAACGACGGAGGATAGAGAATGATAAAAGAAGAATGGAAGCAGTGATTAGTCGACAACGTCAAAAAGTTGGAAAAGCAGCATTTTTGCAAGCTGTAACCAAGGTAAGCTGAATTAACCATTCATATTAATACTTGAAAAAAAAAAATACAGAACCGAATACAGATGAGCTGCTCTAAGGTAACATTTAGTTCAGTGTTTGTTGCATGATTCTAAAAACACTGTGCTTTTTGTGTATTAAATTTTATTTGCAATTTTTATCATTTTCTTTTAATTTTTTTTTTATAAGAGATTTGTTTAGAAATGTGTGTTTTAAAGGATATATTTATATAAATTTTTATTAGTATGTTTTATTTTTATTAATTTTGCTTAATCTTCTCCCATCAAATTTTTTTAGATGAATTTTTTTTAGCTGTATTAAATGAGTGCATTGCATATTATGGTAGCTTTGCATGATTGAACTGTGTGTTCCATACAATTTACTGATTTTTATAATTTGAGCATTGTAGAATCTTTAGGTATCAACCTGAAGTCCTGTTATTTATTTATTTATTTATGGATAAATTTTTTATTCAAATTATTTTTGTAAGAATTAGATTATGGTTAAAATAATTTGCCTGATACTTTCTTAAATTTTGTTTTAATTAAAAAAAAAAAAAATATGTTGACTTATTTATTTATTTAGTATTTTGGTTTCATTATGCATCCTCATTACATTCCTATTGTATTTAAAAATAATAAAACATTAAAATTAATTTTTCAAGAATTTTATATGTATATTTTTGTTATATGTTCTTAAAATTTTATAGTTATTACATTTTTTATCATATTTATTATAAATGGATGGTAGTTTTGAAATATGCATTCATTTTATGTTGAAATTTACGTGTTCATTTTATTTAAAAAAGAAGGTTTTAGTTTCTTTAAAATTATTTCATATTGTTTTGCCTGCTTATTTTACTTTTATGTTTAGATACACCTTAAAGAAGACTGTTAAAGGAAGAGCATGCATTTAATGATGTAAATAAATAGTTCATCAGTATGTGTGTGATTATTTGTATATTTGTATACATTAAAATTATGATTATAATATTTCAGTATTCTTTATCAGTTAATTAATTAAAATTTTTTTATCTGTTATTAGTAATGCATTTAAAAAAAACGTAATTTGTGAATCTGAGGTTGTGTAAGTGAATTTAAATTTAATTAATTGTAATAAAATTTATTGTTTATCTTTTTCTTATATATTATATTTTGATGATGAATTTCTTGAAACCAGGTCACAGACATAAAAATTATTAAGAATTTTATAATTTCTTATGTTATTTTTTATAGATTCATTAAACTGATTAATTTTCTACTACATTAAATTATTAATACAAAGAATTGTATTAACATTTGTTCTCATCTCTTACATAACATATAAAAGGAAAATACAGTACTATGAATCTACCCTAATCTGATTTCTAGATCTTGAAATTCTTAAATGTTTTAGGATTCTTAGTCCAAAAAAGTGGTATATAAATATTGTTCAGCATTTGTATTTATATCTTTGTACTTTTGTTGCTAAATTATTATAGTTGCTGAATATTCCACAGTGCTGTGTTAGTCTGTACAGTTGTAGACCAAAAGTCGTGATCCAGTTTAGAGTAAGCATTTTCTGAAAAATCAATAAATAAAAAAAAAGATTCCTTCTAAAATGCTGTTTACACTTTGTATATTGACCTATTTGTAGTTCTGGGAAATTTTGCAGTGTTCCCTTTGAGTAAAAAACAATTTTATTCTGAATTTATGATGTGTAATTTGGAAAGTGTCCATCTAGCTGAAAAACGGAATCGCTTTTTATTTTGTTCGTAGTTTCATCTGTGATCTGAAATTCATTCTATCTTTTATTAGTAACTTTATTTTCAGGTAAAGTAGTATAAGATCACATAGCAAAAAATAAAGTTATATGGAGGCTGGAAAACGTAAATGATGTGTTTAAAAAAATCTCACATGCAAGTTGAAAAGTGGGCAAATAAATTATAGTGATAAAGATGCCAGTAAGTGCCATACAGCTGCTTCCATGGAGATAACTGTGCCTTAGTTTCAGAATTATAGCGTTAGATCATCACTTGTCTGTAATTAGCTATTTATCTTTATTTTTATATCTTATACATGTCTAGGACAACAAAAAGTGTCATAGAAAGTAAAAAAAAATAAATAAATAAACCTCTATAGTAAAAATTAAAAACAATCCAGTTGTTATTTCTTTAGTAAAATTTTGGGAAATCTAGGTAATTGTTTAGTAAAACTAAGCTTTAAGATAATGATGTGATAGTTTTGAAAACTGGGCTCATCTTTATAGTAAAGATGAGAATTGATAGTGATATGGATTTGAGACAGAACAGCTAATCACATCTGATATGGAGTATTCAAAAATCAAATGAGTTATGTATTTGTAAATTAATAAGTAATATTTTATTGTTATTTTTGCATTAAGGATAAGATTTTGATAAAAAAAGATTTGGAATTTTTTTTTAAATTAGTATTATTTTACCTTACATTGTTTATAAGAAATTCAAGGCTTATTTATGTTGTTTGTATTTTAAAATGCATTATTGAAAGATCAAATATTTTCAATATTTATCTAGTTAAAAAAAAAAAAAATTAAGCTAATCTTTATCTCTACAGTTAACTATTAGAAACTAAGTGTAGCATTAAATTATTTTTTTATTGTATTATTTCTTCAGTGTTAAATTAATTATATTTAAGTACCCAGAATGAAGTTAATAAAACATTTTTTTTCGTTTTGTTAAAAATTTTCATGGGTAGTAGGTAATATTTTTTTATTGTTACTTTTTTTCATTTGTGTTTTCTTTTGTTTCTTCATTGAATACATTCAGTTCCTGATTTTGAATTTGTTCTAGGTTAATGAAAAATATTCCTATGTTATTAAGTATATTTGAGCAGTTATAGAACCCAGTAACTATTTTCTGAGTTGCATCTACTTCTTTTTTAAGATATGATATCAATTTAATAATGATTATGTAATATATATGGTAGACATTTTTTTTAAATTTAGTTTTTACTGAATTTTTTTTAATATATAAAATATTTTTGTGGCAAGTGATTTCAAGTTATACACATTGTATGAACATGCATGTGTTCAATATACAATGGAACATCAATTTTTAAATTGATGTTCCATTACATATACAATAGAAAACTGGAATGTTTACAGTTTACTGTTTTATCACCATATATCTGTCCTGCAGCTTTGTTTAGGAATGTATTTGTGTATACAAAATAAATCTTATACCTATTGCTGTTGAATGCAGTTATGAAATCTGAGATTGTTTAATGAAAAATAATCTCTTTATTGACTTAACAATGTTTAAAGATCTAATTGGTAAAATATAAAAAAATTCTGTTATTATTGTTGATATTTAGATCAACTGAACGTAATATAATAGGTTACATTTCCTTTTTTTATTCTTCCAATTATGTAGAAAATTTTTCTTTCTTCTTAAAAGTTTGTAGATTGCTAAAACTCTTCAGCTATTGTTAAGGTTTTTTTTTCTCTTAATGTTATACTGTTTATATATTATATCCCATAGAACTTTTTTGATGTGAAAACTGAATGGAAATGTTAATTGTTCATTAGAAAATACAATTTTGATGGCAGTTGATGTTAACTTTTTGCAGTAGATTTAAAAAAGATATCTCAGTAACAGTCCTGTATAAAAAACATTTTTTTGAAATTTTTATTTAAATTTCTTACATATTTTGATTTGGTTTTTTGTTTTTGTTTTCATTGGCGAAGTTTTATTATCGTTAGCAGTGAAAAGAAACTTTATAACTCAAGAGAATCATTTTTTTTTAATTTATAGAATCATGATAAAGTTAAATAAAATAGATATTTTCTTGAGAATTAAAAAAATAAATTAAAATTTTTTGGGACTGAATGTGTTCAACTGAGATTAAGGGTGAAGGTATAACTGTGGTGGAGAAGGAGACAGGGGATGCATGGGGTGGTTAACTAACAGTGTGCTGTGGCAGGGCCAGGGGCAGAAGACGAACGTCAAGTCCCCCGAGTCAGATCCTGGCCGGGGATCCAATGGTGACATGCCCGATGTCTCGGAGAAACCTCAGAGGCCATTCTCACTTCAGGTCTTTCCTTCTATCTTTCTTTTCTGTTAGTGGGTGTGGTGTAAAGCATACTATTTACTTATGGCAATAATATTAAACATTTTAATAGATAATTTTTTAATTTTTATTGATGAACCAGCAAACATTGAATGATTATTTTGTTGCTTGTTTTTATTAAAAAATTTATTGTTAAATTTAATTTGTATAATCAAAATTGTGTTTGGCATATGGCATATAGTTCCATGAATTGGATTTTAGTTTTCATTAGCAAATTGAGCATTGCTTATTATCAGTTCAGTCTTATAAAAGGAAAAAACAAAACAAATATGTTAATTAATTATTAATGTGTGTGTTTATTTCAGTTTACTTCTTTCAATATTACTGATTAACAGATTCGTGAGGTATCAAAATGCTTTAAAAAATATGTATTATACATTGTCTCTGAAGACACGAGTACATCTTTACCAATAAGTAGCCAAGTCCTAAGAGAAGAGAAATTTATGACAAAAGAATAAATGTATTGTCGAGGAAGAATGTTAAAAATTGTTTTCACTTTTGGCATCTTTAATTTATTTGAAAGTTTTATGCTTACATGAAAAATATTTTGAAATGATTTATAATTGTTTTACTTGATTAGTATTCTTTATTATTTTTAAATACTTTATTGAATTTTACAAATGATATTTTCATTTAGAAGTTTTTTGATTTTGTTCAGCAACAAAGTAATGAATTTCTGTGCTAACAGGCCTATTCATTGCATTTTGCCAACATTTTTTTTAAGTAACTTATATTATTTTTGTGTATAAACATGCATTTGGAGTATTACATACAATTTTAAAGCTAATTCTGTAACTGTATTAACTTAATACCGTAGCGGTGAGAATTGTGATTGTTAAAGTATAAAAATATATAAAAATTTTTTTTTAGCATCAAATTGAAAATTATCAACTCAGACATATAAAAAAGTGAGATTTATATATTTTAGAATATGTTTTTTTGTTACCGCAATATTCTCCTACATTGTAGAATATTGGAGTATAAAGATAAATTGTAATTTATGATAGAAAGAAATTTTTCTGTGATGGCATATTTTTATAGTACAAAAATTTAAATATTAATTAGATATAGAAATAAATGTCAATTTTTTTTACAGTTACATTTTGAAATGTATCTCTCAAAAAATTGGTAGTCATCACTTCTGGGATTAAAGAGTTCTGTTTCTCTTTATTGCGTTCAATTTAAAATTGAGTAAAATGTCTTTTTCCTTTTAAGTCAGTCTGTTTCATACATTTAGTGGTTATATTCATGTCTGTGGTTATTGACATTAATTTTTTATGAATTAGTTTAATATTTGGTAGTTTCATTATTTTATTTGTCATTTTTGTCATATTGTTTTACTTTTAATCTTCCTCCTTCAGTATTTGTAAAACTTCTTAATTCATGTTGTTTTACCTCTTTTTTTATTCATTGATTTATTTTCGTTGAGTTATAAATTACAGTAGAAGAATTATAATTACTATAGAGTGCATAAACTCTTATGTTCATTCAATTAAAAAATGAACTGTATGTCAATTACTTAAAAAAAATATAGAGATTTTAATGTCATGTTTAACTTAAAAATATGTTAGAAATATATGTATTATTATCATTTGTAATTTTTATTTCAATAAAAACAAAATTTTATGTGCCACAGTAAATTTAAATTATTTTATAGATATCTAACAAGTCCTTCCCATCAAAATTGAATAAATTGTTCTTTTTCTAAAATAATTATTATAAATATATTACTGTTTATGAACAGTCATTTTTATTCATTAGTTGAATAGGTAGACATGAAATTACAGCCTGAATTGAAATTCTCCTTTAACATTATATTTAAAGTACATTGAACATAACTAGTAGTTTTGCCAATTATTATTATTTTGAAAAGGAAATAATTGTGTTTCAGATAGTCTATGTACATTTTCTTATTATTTATTCTAATTTTAATTTTAATATTTAAGCTTCACTCTGTGGCGTGAGTGGTAGCATTTCGGCCTTTCATCCGGAGGTTCTGGGTTTGAATCCCGGTCAGGATGGCATTTTTCACACACACAAAATTCATTAATCTCATCCTCTGAAGATATATCTAATGGTGGTTCTGGGGATTAAAAAAAAATATTTCAAGCTATTAAAATGTGTAATTATTTTAGCCATAAGTAATAGAAAATTATATTCAATGCAATTTTTATTGTATCCAGTTAAAGCACCATAACTTGGTACATTTATTACTTTTTTGTTTTATATATATAATATAGTAAATAACTGTAATTATTCACTACAAAATAGCTGACCATTTTTATTTTCAAGATAATAGAATAATCCTCAAGATGGTGCATTTATTTATTAAATAATTATACTATTCGCAAGAAAAGTTCAGTAAGTAAATTTAAAATGAAGATAATATTAAAAATATTTTGTCTGGTTAAAATTAATTTTCACTTTTATTAGTGTCAGTGTGCTTTTGCATGTTAAAATTTTGTTGTAGAGAAATATATTTTTTAAATTTGCTTTCTAGTATTTCATTTACAAAAAAAAAAAAAACTTATCCATTATTTTAAAGGATGTTTGATACTTATATATATTTTATAGTTTTAGATCAGTTTTGATCTTAAATCATTTGAAATATATAATTGTTTTATAACAAGTTGTTAATGATATTTAATCTTTAACAGTTTTATCTGAAAATATTCACTTTTTAATGAAAAATTTAAGTATCTTTATTTGCTGAAAAACTATTGCGACAAGTAATTTATCTTTTCACTAACTGAAATTTTTTTAGAGCTTTAAATAGTTGTTTTTATTTCTTTTTATGTAGAAATAGATATTGGTACATTGATTTTTTTCCAGAAATTTAGAAATTCATGCATTTGTTAAATAGATGGATTAAATCTGTCATGTTTTTTTAAATATTTAGGTCTGTTTAGTAGTAGAATAGTTAATTAAAGGTGGTGGAACCTTTTCTGCAAGGGTTGTAATGTTTTCTTTCTTGTGACTGTTCTCAGTACGTAGTAGAGTAGAAATTAGAGAGTATATTTCTTTTATGTTTTTTTGTTACTTTGGATTTATAGGAATCAAAGGGGTGTCAGTTTATAGTTTTACTTTTGTTTGGAATTACAATAAAATTAATAATTTTAATTATACTTAATTCTCAAACAAATTTTACCTGCTCTATTTATAAAAACGTAATATTTTATTGTGTTTTGAAGATCACCATGCTTCAGTTGTTACATTAATATTGTTAGTTTGTGTATTCTTTCATTTCTGTTCATTATAAAGTTCAACTTTAAACTTAGGTTAATATTTTTATTTAGAAATTGTTTTGAGCAAAGGTAAACTAAAATTTTCATTTCTTTTGTAGCTTGTATATTTTCATTTACTTTCTTAAGTTAATTTGTTTTTACTTATAGAATAAATGTATGATGTTGAAAGTATGTAAATTATTGAAATATTCTATATAATTTGGGAATAATGAATGTGGAGGGCTATGACAAATAAATATTACAATAAAATAAAGGTAAAAATTTGTTGTTGAAGGATTTCTCTAAGTGAGAGACTGTACCCTCTGTAGTTTGGTGATAATTATCACTGTAATGTTACATTATTTGTAACATTATCTTATGTAACCAAACAAAGTTTACATGGCAGTTATATATAAAAATTAACATATTTATCACTTTTTATAAAAAAAAATGTCCACATGGGAAATATATATTCTGATTTAGAACTGCTAGTTCTGGAAATATTTAGAACATAAATTTAATTGCCCACAAATACAAAAATTATCTCTTTTCATTGATATTTTTATGAATCTAATGAAATAAGTCACAGATGTGTTCAATGGTTAAAAATTAACAAGAATCTGTATCAAGCATTTGCATGAGTACAATGTTTTTTTTTTCAATTATTTTATACAGAAAGTAAGGTAAAAATACAGTGCAACTGGAATATTATATTTTGAATTTCCCCATTCTTAAATGAATTAAGATAATTATCATAATTAAAAATGATTTTTATCTAAGCAATTCCTCATTATATTTTTAAATTGATTTCTGTAATGTATTACAATCTTCAATTCTGCAGTATCTTTCATCAGTAAGAGGCTTTGCAGAAAATGACAGCCCTTATGGACTCAGTTCCTGATATCAGCCACCACTTTCATTGAACTTGACCTCATTTTCCTCAGATAGGTACAGTAACAAATGGATCAGTGACATATATATATATATATATATATCTTTAAGCACTAGGAAAACATTAACTGATTAAACAGTTGCTTCTACAGTGAATTATATGGGTGGTTCTGCCTGGGACTCTTTCAGAGATTAAAATTTCTATACAGGGGTAATATATAGCGTCCAACTAGTGCTGAGGGTAGCCCAAGATTTCTCGTACCACTATAATGTAATCTAATAAAATCAAGTAAATATTTATTTGTACTCAAATAACAACAAAATAACCACCAAACACGGTATTAGAAAACCTAAAACCAATACCAAAAGTCAACCCTCATGGGATTCCGCCTCTTTAGTCGGCACAAAACTCTACAATAACATCTTGACAGCTAAGTTGTTCAAGCTTGTGGTTGTTAGGGTTTATGTTTTTTCTAAATTTTTAAGTTTCTATTTCTGTGTTTCTTTAGTTTGTGATTGTGGAGTTTTGTATCAGTTGATGATGTGGGATCCCGTAAGAGTCAACTTTTTGTGTTGATTTTAGGTTTTCTGTTATTGTGTTTGGTGGTTTTTTGTTGTTATTTGGAGTTAATCTAGTGGTCATTATGTTGATAAATTATTCAAATTTTCAGAAAGTTATTTGCAACTTGCACTTATATTTTATTAGCAAGTTTATAAAATTATTTAAATATGTTTATTAATTCTTATGTGGGTGAAACAATTTCACAACAATTTATTAACTTTTTGAATCTGTCTCAAATCATTCAAATATTATTAAAAAGAGTGACCCTCTTTTTAGACCACCTGTAATGAATACTCCTCAAGGGACATAAGAGACAATCTTGCTGTTACCCATAGAATACAAATTTTAATATTGTGGTATCTGTCTTACATTATCTTATAGTGTTCTGATCTTCTTGGCAGATTTGTAATGTTATATAGAAGGTCCTGCCTATGTTTATAAGCTGGTCAGGTGTGGCATTATTTTTTTTTTTTACGTGCCACAAAACTCATTCTTATAATTATAATTGGGTTTAGTATCAGTGATTATGTTTAAGAATAAATAAATGTGTGATTTATTCTAAATCATTCAGTAATATACCAGGTGTTAAAAGTCATATGCTGACAAAAACTTTTATCTTTTTCTGATAATTGTATTCTATGTGAAAAACTAGCATTTTTCCTATGCATAATGTTCTATTACATTAGCCAATGTAATCATCGCCATTTAATTATAGAATATGTTATCTATAAAATAAAATCTGATGATTGATATTTGCAAAATTCTGAAAGAAGAAAAATTATAATTAATAACTTATGATTTTAAATATGTAGTAATAACATCATTAATGATAAATTATCATTCCTTAACAAAACAATAAACAAAATTATTCCTAAACAAAATGGTACCACATTTTTTGTATCATATTTTTCAGTTCTATAATTTTTCTTTGTGTTTAAAATTTTTGTCTTTATTAATATATATTTAAAACCATTTCAATTGCTTTCTTTCATGTAGAGCAAAATGTTACTCATTGATATTTCTTGCTGTGCAGTGGTTTCTTTTTTTATTTGCTTTTTTAGCACGCTTATTTGTAATATACACGATTGGCTGGTTATATCAGAATCTGTTTTCATACATCTTATTTGCATCTTATTCAATTTTCTTTTTTATATTTTGCAGATTTAATTTTCATTACAGTTTTGAGAATTTTTTTTGTTGATTTTATGAAGGGGTGAAAATAGTAGTATTGAGAACAGTCATTAAGTTTCTTTTGTATACATTTTTTAAGATTTTACCTGGTAAAAGGCAATAAGGGTAATTGCAGGTTAGTATTCCAAACAAGTGCGCATAGGTTTTTTATTTTCATTGTTAGTTTTCATTTTGATTATGATCCTTTATGTCTGTTACAATTACAGATATGCACATAATTTATATTTATTTTTGCTTTTTCACTTTATTTGCTGTCTTCACAGTATTTTTGTTGTGCATCTGAATTAATCTTTACAAAATTCATTTATTCTTGCGAATCAGTTTATTTAACAATCCCTTTTTTATTTGATAATTTGTTTTATTAAAGGAACATATATTAATACATTAAATGATAAGATTTTTTGTTAATTTATTACTATTTTTTATATTACAACTATTCATTTATTTTATTTTTGTTTTAACTTATAAGCCCTATTGACTGAAGTGGTCAAGAATTTTTTCTGTAACAAGTCTGTTTATACCTCGGACATGTTAATACTTTTTTTTTACACTAGAAATTTATTAGATATGAATTAATTTTATGAATAAAATGTTGTATAAAGTTCTGTACAATTAGCATAAACTAATGGAGTCTACGTTTCCAGGAAAAGTAAACATTATCCCCAATTAGTGTATATTCTTTTTATAGTTAATGTAAAAACTAATAGCTTCAATTTCTAATGTTATTCATTTTTACTTAAAATCTCACCCTTACAAATAACTTTTTTTGTAAGCAAATACTCTTATTGAAGGAATGCGTGATACCAACTATAAAAACTTTTATATAATAATTGTATTCATAAAAAAATTATAATACTGATAAATAATGTAAAATCTGAGTAATAAAGATGAGAATTTTATCTCAGAATATTTAAAAAAAATGTATATACTTATTGTATTTAAAAATTATATGATGATTTCATTTATTTATTTTTATAATTATTTTTTGTGTATTAATTTTTTTTTAATTGTTTTAACAGGATATCACAGAGGTTGAGCAAAAGTGGCTTGTAGGAGAAAATTTCTCGGAAGAAAGGAAAACACCTGATATTGATAGCATGGATATTGAAACTTGCCAACAGTCAATAGCTCAGTTAGTATATAAGTTATTCATTCAGAAGCTTTTTTTTTTTTTAGTTTGGTATTTAAAAAGTTTCACTTTCTGTTTTGGTACTACTTAAAATTTTTTTTATTAAAATGCATACCAGAACAGTCATTTTTAAAATAAATTATTTAGCTCCTGTTATTGTAATGAATGTTGGTGAGTTGACATAAGACAATCATTTCCAGCAATTACATTGCTATTCTCAATAGTAATGTGCTTCTAAGTCTGGTTTACTAAGGCTTCAAAGCCTGTACTGCTGTAAATGATATGGATAACATGTATGAGAGGTATTCGGAAAGTAAGGTCATAATAAATATTAAAAATCAAAAAAAGTGAATTTATTTATGAAACTTACATGGAATGTTATATAGGTATATAACTATTTTTCACCGTAGTCACCATTCAGTTCTTTACATTTAGTTAGAATCATTCTTTACAATTAGAATCAATTTTTCTATACCCTTGTTGAAGTCGTCTGCCGCCAACTCCCTTGACCATTCGTAGACTGCGTCTTTAACCTACAAATCAGATGAAAATCTTTTTCCAATGA
Source organism: Zanna intricata (assembly GCA_010016005.3). Lineage (NCBI taxonomy): Eukaryota > Metazoa > Arthropoda > Insecta > Hemiptera > Fulgoridae > Zanna > Zanna intricata. The sequence continues at coordinate 3,139 of JAAAKQ030244203.1, read as the reverse complement.
GATGCTCCTTTAGACGAGTGAAAAGGAAGAAATCAGAAGGTACAAGGTCAGGACTACGGGATGGATGGTTTAAAACATCCTAACCAAAAGATGTCAAAAGGTCGACTGTTTTTCTCGCTGTGTGAGGTTGAGCATTATTGTGCAAAAGACAAACACCTTTTGTTAGCCGCCTCCTCCTTTTGTTTTGAATGGCTCGACAAAGTCTCTGAAGTGTCTCACAGTATTGATCGGCATTAATTGATTCTACTCTTGGCAAAAAATCGATAAGCAATATTCCTTTGCGGTCCCAAAACATCGTTGCCATGACTTTTATTTCACTTTGCTTTGTTTTAAATTTTTTTTGCAGCGGGGAACCAGTATGCCGCCACTGCATTGATTGTCTTTTGCTCTCAGATCTGTAGTGAGCAACCCATGTTTCGTCCCCTGTCACAATAGAGTCAATAAATCTTTCTCCTTCTTCTTCATAATGGTCAAGGAACTCACTTGCTGAACAAACTCTGCTTTGTGTTCGTTGGTTAGCATTTTCAGTACCCAATGGGCACACAGCTTCTGAAATTTTAAACGATATGATTGTTTCATACAGCACAGAATGGCTGACTTCCAGACACATTTCGTGGAGTTCATCCACCGTCAAACGACGGTCATTCCGAATCAACTTTTTGAACAAACTCTTTTGTCACTATCGAAGGTCTCGCACTTTCTTTTCATCGTAAATGTTTGTTTGGCCATCTTTAAAACTTCTACACCACTTTGCCACTTTTTCATACGATATGTCGCTACCATAAGAAGCAACAATTTCTTGATGAACAGCTGTGGGTTTCTGTTTTTTAATAATAAAAAGATAGTGGATGAGGTCTCTCATTTCGCACTTGGCGGGATTACGAATGATATCATCCATTTAGTTACATGATTGCGATGTTGCTCAAGCTACTGACCTGTTTCTCACCTCATTCTTTAGCTCGGGAACCTGCCTACAGTGCAGGAGTGCAAACTTTGTAAAACCTAATTTCCCTAGCGCTCCAAGCATCTTATGACCTTACTTTCTGAATATACCTCATATTAAGTGTTTCCTTAAAATAGTCCACACTGTCATTTCTAGTTTGCAGCCAGCCAGCCTTTCTAACAGATGTTTTTAGGACTCCCTGACATGTGCAAAATTTCCTTCAGACACCTTTAATCATCCCATACCCTTTCCTTTAAGCAGACTTCCAGTCATTTCAAATCATTTATGCCATCGGCAAATGTATAATACTCAGAGGATCACAGTTAAATTTTCTACAGAACATGTTGAACTACAACTGCAAATTCACATTTAGCAAACTGTAAAATACAGAAAGCTTTCTGTTCAGGAGTTGCCATGTTTGCTAGTGATGCTGTCAAGCAGAAAGATAGGGAATGATAGAGAAAGATAGGGTTATGTGTAAATGTCATAAAACTGTCCTTTTTGCTCTTTGATTTTAGTCTTAAATGTACATTACATACCTCATCCAAGAGATAATAATAACAAATTAAAACCTTAATTTTTTTTTAAACTTTATGTAATGTATTCTTCCCTTCACAAAGGAGTTATATTAACTTGACGCTTTATATTATATTTTACAGTCTTTCTTATGAAAGCAATGCACATAAAATATTTGATATACAACTATAATAATTTGTATCGATATTTGTACCTCAGCAGTAAAGTTTTGTAATCAGTGGTAACTTTATTCTGGGAGTTCTTCTAAAGAAAAGTAAATAAATATTTTTGAATATTACTGTTTTATTATTATTATTATTTTTTTAATAATTTTATCAAGCATGGCCCCTTTGTATGATTATGTAATGATTAAATAATTAAACCTGCCGGCCTCCGTGGCACAAGTGGTAGCGTCTTGGCCTTTCATCTGAAGGTCTGGTATGGCATTTTTCATACACGCTACAATTCATTCATATTCATCTCATCCTTCTGAAGATATACTTAATAGTGGTTCCAGAGGTTAAACAAAAAAAAAAAATTAAACCTATTTAACCAACAATTTTACAGTATTTATTTATTTACCAACAATTTTATATTATTTATATTTTAACATTATTTATATATTTTATATAGTCTCAAGAGGTTTTGGAATGTAACTATTCCATCAACAGGAACTCAAGATATGTTTTTTAATTTTATTAAAACTATAACTTGTAAAATGTTTTTAAAATCATTTGTTTTTTAAAATGAAAACTTGTGTAAATTGTTTATGCAATTATATAACGTGGTCATCATATATTTAAAATTATGTCGACTTACGTCCGTCATTGTAAATGTCTCCACTGTTTTCTATTATTTTTTATTAATATTAATTTTATTTTAGTAATTTTAAATTTTTATATTTTAAAACAGTAGAGAGAAGTAACATATGCTTTATGTTATACGATTTATTATGGACTGATGAAGTATTAGTGTTTTTAAAAGTGCTCTTAATAAAGAAAGAGAACATAAAACAGTGAATAATGAATCTTGCCTGCTGTTGTACAAACCTACTGTTGTATAAAATACAAAATTTGTTTGGGATAATTTTATGTACTATTATTTATTAACTTGTTTTGTGAAGTTCTTTCTCTATCTAAAAGCTTACTTCTTCTGTTGTAAAGTGGGGTATATATAGAAATCCAAATATACTTTTCCCTGATTTAATTCTGTTTGCCATCCCTTAATGATAATATGACATAGAAATATAGAGAATGTGTAAAACTAAATAAATAATTGAATTAATAAATAATTATTAAATAATAAATAAATAATCTTAGAGATTGAACAAGCCCTTAAGGAAATGAAAAACTATAAGGCGAGCGGAGAAGACCAAACAGTTGCCGAGCATTGGAAATATGCTGCACCTAACATCTTAGAGATATTGCAAAGGGAACTTACTGAAATTTGGAACAGTGAGAGACTTCCAGACCATTGGTCAACAGCAACCATCCACCCCTTATTCAAGAAAGGAGATAAGATGGATCCAAACAACTATAGAGGGATCTCCCTATTAGATTGTGTGTACAAGATCTTCTCTAGAATACTTTATAACCATATAAATGATCAACTGGAGAAAGAATTAGGAGAATATCAGGGGGGATTCAGACCCTGGAGAAGTTGTGCAGAACAAATTATCAC
>JAAAKQ030244192.1:0-11048 GCA_010016005.3 Zanna intricata | reverse complement strand
CGAACGGCAGCATCTGCTGTTTCTTCCACCTGGTCCTCCACATGCCCAGATACCAGCAGGGCTAGGTCGTCCGCGTAAGCAACCGGCTGCACATTTTCCGGGAAGTCAATCCGCAGCAGGCCGTCGTACGCAACATTCCACAACAACGGTCCGAGAACCGAACCCTGTGGCACCCCTCCATACATGTTAAACTCAACAGGACAATCCTCGGTGTCGGTGGTGAGGATCCTGCTGTGCAGATAGTCGTTGATGGCTGCCAGAAGGTAATTACTTATCCCCCTAGCCCGTAGTTCTGCTACTATGTATCTCCAGGGGACGCTATTGAAAGCGTTCTGGACATCCAGTAGGATCACCAGTGGAATCTTCCGCCGCCGTGTCCCTGGCCCATGCTCGCACATGCTGAATGGCCTCCAGGGTGGACTTACCTCGTCTAAATCCAAACTGTAGCGGTGAAAGTCCACCCTGGGCCTCAATCTCCTCCTGAAGGCGTTCACCAAGCATCCTCTCATATACCTTCCCCAGGGTGCTAATTAAACAGAGGTGTTATTTGATGCCCGCCCCCGGCGGCGTATCGGGTTTGGGAAGCAGGACCAGCCTGCCTCTCTTCCAGCACTCTGAGAAGCTGGGAGTCGATTATTTAGAAGATTTCAAACTTCTAGGCGGTAGTGAGGTGGTGCCCCGTGTTGCTAATAGTAATGGAATACATTTTGGTCAACATCGTCTAACTGAGGAATTAGAAAGTTTTGAAACATGTCCAGATAAACAATACTATTTCTGGTTGCCTCCTGGAAGAACGGCCGTTCTTGAACTGCAGTTGTCGACTGCAAATCGTGAAATCAAAACGCACAGCGAGTACGTTGCACACCAGAAAATGTATCCATTTTTAATAACACTGGTGATATCATATACTAACCATTTAAACATAATTTCATTCTAAAATTAAATATTTTAAATTACAATAAACTATTAACAATTTCTGACAAACTTATTCCTACTTTAAAAAATTATCTTTGTGTTTAACCACGTAACGGATTACAATTCCGGTCATTTATTGACTTGAATAAATGAATATTTACCTGTTTTAAAAATATGACCGGTTTAACAACGAACATTGTTTTCTTTTTCTTTTCCTTTCAAATAAACAGTAAGAATTCATCGTTAAATTTGACGTTGATTGAACTAATTTTAATTTTCATTAATTTATGTAAGTCGATCGTAAAACTAGATATGGTAGTCACAAATGATCCATCTATTAACTTACGATTTAGAATAAAGATATCTTATTCCAAGCCAGTAAGGAAATTTTATAATGATTCTTATATTTAAGTTTACAAGAAAGAAATATATATAATCTTCTTTCTTCAATATAACTAAAGGTTAGCTAAAATAAAATTAAATACTTTTATTATCAAAGAAAAAAAAAATCATAACCGTAAATTAAAATATATTAACAAAAATAATGATAAAAACAAAAAGGAAATTTTATTACGCTTCCTTTACCTAATAATTACATTCCACTTAATCCTTTTTTTATTTTTAAAAGTACAGGTAAAAATTATTAGTATAATCCTGTTTTGTTTCATGATTGAATTGTTTAGATCCGCTTGAATAAATACATATTAATTTCTTACTTTCATCATTTTTTTTTTAATTTCTGATCGTTTCGTCACTTTCTACAAGTGACATTTCTTTTGTTTTATTTCTTTAAAAGGAAGCTACACATCAGTGATATAAATTTATTTCTTCTGTAAATTAAACATTTAAAAAAAAATGTTGGCATTTATTAGCATGACTTAATGTTAATAAAACAGCTGTTAATAAAACAAATAAAAGAGGTTGACCCAAAAAAAAAAAGGAAAAAAAATATTTTTCACAGACGGTGAATAGATTTCTTTTTAACTTTTCTTAAAATATTAATATATGGGTTAAGCTTAACAAATATGTTTAAATAAAATCTTCTTTAAACATAACACAATCTTCAATAAACACGAAAATAAGAAAAATAGAATTTTCAAAAAACGTTTTTGTACTTTAAGTCCAGGGTCTATAATTTTAAAAAATTGTAGAATTTCTTGATAGTTTTATATATGACGTTAAACGTTCAAAAAAAAAGTTTTGAAAAATATTTAAACGGAAGTGAACTAGTAAAAAAAAATAATAAAACATATATCTCAATCTTCAGAGAAGGGGGTTAATTTTTTGGAAAAAAAATGCTTTATAGCTTATTTATATTTTTATTGTAAGTAAAAATTTTTTTTTATAAAAGTTTACTGTAAAATGCCTGTGAAGAAAATCGAAATTGTTTTTTTTTTTTATTTAGTTGGATCCAGAAACTTAAAGATATCTATAAAAAATAGTTCGATACCGCATTTTTGTCATGATCACTATACTTTACCCCTTTATTATAACTCGTCTATATATATCTGCCAGAAAAGTAAATAAGGAAATCGAGTTTTAGAACAGATGATTTAATCCTTAGCATCAGTGTCAATATTTATTTTAACTCAAATTCTCTTTAGAGTTAGTCGTGATCTATAAGTACGGCCATCTTTAAAACGTGCATGCCACTTGAAACATGTCGCACGCTTCGTAGCATCGTGTCGCCGTAAGCTGTCTGGAGCATACCAATAGTTTCACTCGCAGATTTTCCGAGTTTAAAAAAAAATTTCACAGCAACTCTTTGCTCGTTCATTTCATTCATTGTAAAATCCGCCATATGACAAGAACAACACTTCACAAACAACTGCGTAGCTAAGCAACAAACAATGATATTTCTGATCGGAAAACTGCCTTGTAATCAGCTGATCTGTACGAAGAAGGCGACACTAAGCGGATTTCCCTGCAAACAACTGGGCCCGAGCAATTCAAATAGTCTACGTATTTTTTGAAGAGACCTTGTAATTTCATTAAACGCCAGTAGTTTTTTTTTTTTTTTAACCTCCGGAACCACCGTTAGGTTATATCTTCAGAGGATGAGATGAACGAATTATAGCGTGTGTGAAAAATGCCATGCCTGACCGGGATTCGAACCCGGGACTTCCGGATGAAAGGCCCAGACCCTACCACTCGGCTACGGAGGCCGGCAAACGCCAGTAGTACTTTTAAACTATGATCAATGTTATAAGAACAGTATAAATAGAAGAATATATTTATTTTATTCAATATAAAATAGAAAGAAGTTTTATACCAATTTCCTCAACTTATCATATCTGTATAGATTTTCGTGTTATACTAATTACAATATTCAAGAAGTGCTTTTTTTATCAATTGTAGGTTTCAAGTTTTGTTGAGTTTACTTCTTGCGATTTTACTTCTTTTTTTTTTTTTAAAGAATCTTCTAATTATGTTCGTAAATTTTAAATACTTATAGTAATTTAGTTGTAACAATAGTAAAATTGTGTTTTTATTAAAATTCTCGTTGCTTAATAGTTTTTTTTAAATTAGAATTTTGCTTAAGAACCAAATATAAGTACACTAACATAAAAAAAGTAATAATTTTAGATCTTAAAACACAATTCTAATTTATTAAAAAAATTGTATACTACAAACATAAAAACGCTATAACACAGTTTAAAATAAGAGTAAATGATTAAGATGCATTTAAATTTTAACAGAAAACTGTTAGAAAAATTTAAAATTTCATCCTCTAAAGTAATACCTTACGGTGGTTCCGGAGGCTAAACAGAAAAAGAAAGAGAGAAAAAAAAATTTTTTGTAATGTGTATAAAATAAAAATATTAATAAGTTACATAAATTTTCCAAGGAGTTAAAAATAAGAATTTGTTTTAATAGTAGTAAAATTACAATTCAGTTTATAAAAGGGATTTCATTTTTCAAATCCCTTCTATTATAAAAGACAAAATGAAAAATTCTTTTCATTATAAAAAACAGCATGTATGCTTTAAGCAACCCTTTCATAAAATTGCGACATCAACGGGATTAAGCGCATTATATTATAAATATATGGCGAAAATAATCCTTCTAAAATCACAATAATTGGATTAATTCCAATAGAAAAGCAGAACATTGTTTTGTCGGAATTTAATTAAGTGTACGAGAAATCATCTAATATTTAAAATGTCTTGGATAAATTTTCATTAGCCTTTCACGAATTATCGTAAATGCTTATAGTCTTGGCCCTGTCGTAGTAAATCTTTGTACAGCAAATTCACTATAAAGAAAATTGTTATACAGTTCTGCGCAAGAAGACCGACTTTTCGTTATATCATTAAGTATAATTAATTTGTATAATTTTTTGCACAATAAATATACGAAACAATAATTAAAAGAGAAAACTAAAATAGGTAAAATTTTTATATTTTTATTTAATATTAAAATGTATTTTCTGTTTTTGAGAAAATTAAATTATTATAAACGCAATTTGATGAAATAATTAAAAATAATGAGTAGATCCTACACACAAGTTTTAACTCTTAAAACTCACTCACCACTGAGATTGACTGCATAAGCGCGTATGGAAAATACACAGATACAAAGTCAACATAACCTCAAATGGAGGTTATATTGTCTTTTGTCGACCTTGGGCGGAACTGAAGAGCGACTTAACCGACCTTCATCATTCATCAAAATTTCAAATGCACAACTTCAGATACAGATATAGATATACTACAGTATATCTAAATTTCAATGAAATTGATCCAGTAGTTTTGAAAATTTTCGAGCCACAAAATTTGTACGTGAATTTTGTATTTTAGATTTTTGAACCAAAAACGTTTATACATGAATGATATTTTCGTAATCCTTATACTTCAAAAAAAATAAACCTTCATCGAAAAGTCGGTAAAAAAAGAGAAAAAAAAACACTATTTTGTGTGTGTGTGTGTGTGTGTGTGTGTGTGTGTGTGTGTGTGCGCGCGTGCGTGTGCGTGTGTGTGTGTGTGTATGTGTGTGTGTGTACACTAAAAGGGCCAATTGAATAAAGGGCATGATTGCCTTTTATTCAATTGTATAATAACTGAAAAAAATATTTTCAATTTTTCTAATTAATGATCTCGAAAAGGCTGTACAAATGATGTAACCTATATTAATAATGTTTGGAAAAAAAATTTTTCTAGAAACTGTTCTGGACAAAATTTTTGTCCAAAAAATTTGGAAAAATAAATTTGTTCATAAATATTTTTATAACAGGAAATTTCTGTAAAAATGGGTTTATATAAATCTTTTTAAATATACACATCAAATTTATATCTGAGGTTACCATTTTATTTATTTTATGAAAATTTAAAATTAATAAATAAAATAATAACAAAAAGTATATAATTTTTTTTTTTAAATCAGATGCCATTGTCAGACAAAATAAAATGCGTTCAGAAACCACGTCATGAACAATTTTCATCAGTTTTTCTGATCATATATGTTGTGAGAAAACTAATATAAATTTCTATTATTTAATTAATTTTATCCAACTGAAAAATCAATAGAAATAGATATATTTTTTTAGATTTTAATTTACCACATAATTATAAAGGTAGTGCGTGGGAATACAACATGTAATCTGCAACGTATGAAAAATTACCGATCTCAAATTCAGAACCTTCAGGGTGAAAGATGAAAGCGCTACCATTTTACCACGAATTAATGAGAAAATAAACTCAAAAATTAAGAATTTTATATATCTATGTCTGATAATACCAGTCTTAAAAATAAATTTTGGCGCTCCATTCGAAAACCGTTTACAATAGAAAGAGATTTGAATACGGAAACTGGATCAGCTTTAAGAGTTTTTTTTTAAATAATTCATAATCGAATGAATCTTTTCAAATTCCCGCTTAAAGAAATTTTAAAACAAACGAACCCTTCCTGTAAGTATAACGTTATGTAACTTTTCACAAATAATTTATGTATTTTTGGTCAGATGACCGTTAACCTGTCCGTAACTACCATATTTAACTTTTGCAACAACTCTAGATTTTACCGTTCCCAAACTCATTTCACCAAATCCTCAATAATTAATTAATCTTCAAACCCTTGTTTTACTGTAACCCTGTATGAAACAATTTTCGTTTTTAATTATTCTTTTATTTAAATAAAACCAAATGCAGTAACTGTTTTTTTTTTTTTTTAATTTGATAATATATTAGCATAACACATTACAATCTTTGTTATTCTTTTATATGAAGTGAGTCATAATGAAATTTAATAATCTTAACATACACTTATGTTAACACATGCAACCAATTTTTAGAAATATCAGTTTAGGAAAAATTGCGTATTTATTACTCAAGTATGGTAAAAATAATTGATTAAAATTTCAAAAACAGAATTCATAATTTTTTCTTTACTTTGTAAGGAAAATCAGACTTGAAATTTGCTTATGCACTGTGTCATAAAAAATGGCTATAGAAGATCTGAAATAAATCATAAGTCAATTCCGAAATAAATAGTCATACTTCCAAGAATAATAAGTTTTCTTTGCCGTGCTAACCAGTAAAAGAAATGGATTCCCGTGAATCTTTGCTTAGATAATAATATATGTGGTTATATTCAGGATGCCAACTCCTTATTCGGCCTTAGAAATGATACCTTACTTTCTTCACCGCAGGGCTAAACAGTAAACACCAATACTCTCAGAGAAACCGACTCTGATAAGATGCCTCTTGTACTTAATATGAATCACAGCTGTATAGACAGGAAGAAATATTTTAAAGCGTAAAATTATTGTATTTGTTTCTTTTGTGTAAAAATATACTGTTTCTATTCAACAGAGGAATAAGCGGACTTATGTTTTGAATTCTTCTTAATAAATGTTTCGACCTTCTTAAGTTATTTAGAAATAAAAAAATAAATCAAACCTATAATACCTGTAGTTATTTCAGTATTAACAGACGCAGTGACTCTCATCTGTTCCAGTTATAAACGAGTGAGTTGAGTTGTTTAAGATTGACCTTATTCTAGGTCAACAGAATTGAGAGTGAAATAACTACTTGTGTGTGCGCGCGCGCATGTATGTGTTTGTATATATTTACTCTTACATCCGTTTTTATGTTTTTTTATTCACAGAATTTTTTTTACTCATCGTTTTAAAGCGGAACAAAATAGGGATTTACAACTTGATATCTCTTTTTTTTTTCGTAAATGTATGTCCATTAGTTATTTTAAAACTAACAAAATACAATTTTAAAAAACTGAAGTCTATTATTTATTTTTTTATGATTAATTCACCATATAAGCTGGACGCTTGTGTACGTGGGAATGTGAATTAAAATTTTGTAGTGTATGAAAAATTCCATGCCTGGATTCGAGCTCGGGACCTCCAGATGAACGGCCTAGACGCTACTACTTCGCCACGGAGATCGCATTATGTAATGTTTATGTATGAATTTAACCTACGATAAAATAAACTAATCGACAATACTTCGGAGAAACTTTCTTGCATCTGAAAATAAAATTAAGTATTAAATATAAATTGTTTTTATTATTTTTAGTAATTGATTATAAATCCATCTTCTTGACGACGGTCTGCAATACTTATTGAATTCCATTTATCTTATCCATTATATCTTTTTAGAAGACTAAATAGAAAAATAGAAGCAAATTATCTTGCAAACCCCTTAGCCGGATCGATAGCATTTTCGTTTATCATCCAGAAGAATCAGAGTTTAAATCCGGGTCACGTACATTTTTCACACCCTACAAATTTCCATAAATACATTCCATCCAGTAAGCTACGATAAAAAACGCAATTATAAAAATATTATTAATTAAATTCCTGAAATAAAACAAATACAGGGAAAACGGATATAAAACACAATAATTTATAAAAATCAACTATTTCAAATTTAATAGAGTAAAAAATTAAATTAAACATTTCTTTTGTGCTTGTAATTTTTTTTCAATGCTTCATTATTCTAATATAAGTTTAAGGATATATTTTTAAAACATTAATAAACTGGAATGCAAAACGACATAATTTTTTAAATTTTAAGAACGCCTCTTTCGGGTCCGCTATGGTAAAAAATAATTTTTCTCAATCCTTTACCCATATATTTTAATATCGACTTAATTAATTAATTAACATAAATTATACGTTTAAAATATTCCAATTACCTAAGAAATCAACAACCTCAGCAAGATGAAACTCGTTAACGAATCGTTTTCTGATCTATGGTACATATGAACGTCAATATGCAATCATTCTTTAACATAATAATTACAATTAGATCTCGCTTAGCTTCACGGTTATTAACATGAATTCAATTATAACATTGATTCAATTAAATTGAAGAATCTGATATTGGTAAATTAATTTTTTTAATTTGTATTATTATTGTTATTATTATTATTAGTATTATTATTATTGTTATCGTTATTGTTATTAATATTATTATACTCCAGCAATAAAATTGTTACCTAATACATGAACTTTTAGGAAAGTAGTTATAGAAGGTTGTTTATAAGATGCAATTTCAAATGAAGTAACATAAATAAATATTGCTACATTTAACAGCAGTTTATACCGTTAATAGCAAATGGTAATTTATATTTATTTCTTCTGTACTTTACACGTGTATGTAATTTCGCTTTTTAATCATACGTTATCTGTAAAAAAAAATCTTAATTATATAAAGAGAATGTTGTTTAGAAGTACTCAATAAGTGAAACTTTAGTTCTTTTCCATTAAATTATGAAGATCATACATAGTAGAATATCATTATTTATATTTATACATTTATTTTCTATATTTTTATAAAATGTCATGGAATCACATGCCTTTTGTAAAGAAATATAGTATACATCTGTAACAGTTCATTTCTCCTTCAGCAGTATATATAGCTCCAGCTATCTTTCCTCAACCACGGCAACCCGCCCGTTCGGTGCACAAATTATTGACTACATGCTCGCCCACAGGGCTGGTCTAGCGGTTAATTCGTCATTGCAAATCAGCTGATTTCGAAGACGATAGTTCTAGGTTCAAATCCTAGTAAAGACAGTTACTTTTATTCTGATCTGAATACAGGTACCGGCATTCTTTGGTGGTTGGGTTTCATTCAGTTAATCACACATATCAGGAAATGGTCGACCTGAGACTGTACAAGACTACATTTCATTTACATTCATACATATCATCCTCTGAAGGATGATTCCGGAGGCTAAAAAAAAAAGAGAGATAACAAAAAAAGAGACTACATACTCAATAACAATTCATGTGTCAGTGTATATGTGATTCTAGGAAAAGCTCGCGAAATGTTTACTTCCTATACTTATGAAGTAGGTTTTAATAATGTAGCAAGAATGTAACGCCATGTATCATATCCCTAAACACCCAAAACAGTGAGCATTTCTTCAAAAGTTTTTTTGAGAATTCCAAATACCTGATGAATTCAATTTTTTTAAAGATAAATGATGGGCTTAAACAATTTCCTAGTGCTCGACGCTAATAACAGATTACATGGAAAACACTAAAAAAAAAGACATCTCTCAAAATACTTCCTCAAACAGTATTTAGAAATTCGTCTTATAGAATCTAATTTTATTCCAAAATAAATTACAAATATCTGAATCGGTTAATAAAAAAAAATGTTTTAAAATTTAAAAACACTCCAAAACATTTAATCAATTTAAAATATATTTAATGATACTTTTCAGTTTAATTAATAATTAATCGAATTAAACTTTCTCTAAAGCCAATACTTACAACTTGTTTAGATTTACATATTCTTAATACCAAACCTATAAAAATTTAATTTCCAATCTTTGTAATTAATATTGCACTACAAAATATTTTAACATAAATAAATTAATGATACTATCAACTAAATAACTAATTTAATTAGATTAATTATCACTCACTTCTCATTTTCGACTTCCAAAAAGAATTACTTTTTATTACAGACATCATCTTTCTCTTTAATTGAGAAAGGGATCGGTATTTGGTAGAAATAACTCTAAGATTATCAATTTTATTAACGAGAACAACATTTCTTTTTTTTTATTATTATTATTAATATTAAATTAAGAGGTAAATGAAGTAGAGATTCTGTGAGGGCTATTCACAAAAATAACTTCCTATTCGTTATTAAAAAAACACCAATTGATAAGAAAATAATTTATTATATACATCATTTAGCTACTTTACTAAATAACTGCGTCCAAATTAAGGCACTTGTTATGTATGTAAACAAGTTTTTGAATATCCCCGTCAAAAAACTTTGCCAACCGTGAATTAAACCAGGAATTCCATTTTTCAACTCCTCGTCGTTTTTATAACGCTGGTCGCTAACCATTTTTTCATTTTCCCATTTGAAACTGTCAGTTTGGCTTGAGTGTTTACTGCAGTATTCGGACGAGCGCTGTCATGAAGAAAAACGATGTCTGAACTCAGCACGCCGCGTCGTTGGTTTTGTATGGTCCTTCTCGATTTCTTCAACGTTTTGCAGTAAGTTTTAGCGTTAATTGTCGTGCCTCTTTCCGTAAACTTAACCGAAATCACACTTTTACGGTCCCAAAAAATCGATGCCATCAGCTTTTTTGAAGAAAGTTTTTGACGAAGCTTTACAGGTTCTCTAGGAGAACTGATGTAACCCCGCAGCATCGATTGAGTTATTTTTTTTTTGTTGAGGAATTTAACCCCTTGTTTCATCGCCTGTTACGATGTGGTTAAGAAGCGTTTTGAAAATGAGCAGTTGAAAAACGGTGTTACTGCCTGGCTTAATTCATAGGCGGCCGAGTTTTATGACGAGGATATTCAAAACGTTGTTTACAGATCAAGCGCCTTAATTTGGAAGGCAGTTATGTATTAAATTAGCTATAAGATTTATATAATATTATTTTTCTATCAATTGGTGTTTTTACTTCCTTGTACGAAGTAAAGTACTGTGATCGCAAAAAATTTCAGTTTTCAGATTACAATGGAAGTATCCATTTTGACCATCCCTGAATCTATTTTGACTAGTTTCATGACGTCTGTTCGTATGTATGTACGTACATACGTACGTTTTTAAGTTATGCGAAAGGATGTGACTGCCGACTGAGTGTACGTCACATCTTGACAGATTGCATTTGTTATGCGGCCTTACGCCGAAAATTTA
>JAAAKQ030244159.1:0-11049 GCA_010016005.3 Zanna intricata | reverse complement strand
GGAAAACGGAAATTATTTAAAAACTTAGATTTTGTTAAAAATCCTAACGCGTCGCAAGAATTCGAAAACCCTAACTACTACTGATTCGTCGTTTCTTAGTATATAATCTATGTATCGTTACTAAATGTTACTGTAATATATAAATAATATTTAATTTAATCTTATAATGGTTTTATTATTTAGAAATTCATAATAAATTAAGAATTACAGATTACGGTATACAAGAATAGTTATATGATAATTAATTATGTTAATATAACAAGAATTGTTTTCTTCTATTTTATTGAATATAAACGGATCGAACAATCTTCATTAAAATGTAATTGAAAACAAATCCAAGCTATTTATTTTCGAATTTTAAAATAAAAGGAAATTGTAAAAAAAAAAAAACACGCAAATATAAAAAATGAACTGCACAGTTTTGTTCGGTTATTGATATTTTGAATTTTTTTATTCAATAGTACAGTAAATGTTCGACCTGAGATTTACAAGACTACACTTAATTCATTCATACATATCATCTTCTGAAGTTAATACCTTACGGTGTTTCTGGAGGCTAAAACAGAAAAAGAAACAAGATCTCCATTTTGTCCACTGTCCACATCCGGAGAAAGGAGGCAAAGACATAGAACGTTGGAACAGCCTGCTAGTTAAAAAGGTGTTCGTCCACGTTTCAGCGTAGGTGGACGAATTTGATGTTGCTCGTGGGACTCCTGTGCAACGCTTTTTTTTTTGCTCGAGTTATGGAAGAAAGACTCACCGGGGACTGAGTAATGGTTAGGGGGGTCCGGTCCTCGTGTGATGTTAGCAAGGGGGACAGGTTTTAGTCTATGAGAACTCGACACTACCACCTATGCGTGGGCAGGGAATATCTGGTAGATACTTCATCTCCTCTTCGAAAAAAAATTGCCCATTTGTTCATCCTGAAAAAATAATTGGGAGACTGTATTCTAGTGCACTATTTAATGTGGTGACAATCTTGTTTGTTTCAATATCATCCAATGTTTCAATATCATTCCAATGTTTGTATGTTTCGATACCAGAGAAGTGCTTTTAAATAAAAGTATATCTAAAACGAGCTAACAACATCGTTCTTAATTGCGATCCAGAGGATATTTTCAGACGTTTGTTTATACAATTTAGAATATTAATTGTTATATAATAACATATCAGCATTAATGTACATTAAAAAAAAAAATCTAAATATTTATTTAAAAAAAGTAATTCATTCGTTTAATACTAGAAACAAGTATCCTCTTTATACACCTACGAGCTAGTTGATGAAAATCTAGAATTTCCGCTTCAGTTAGCACTGAAAATATTTTTTATTAAATATTTACCTATTGCTTCCACAGGTGAGTGATTAAAGATATTCAGAAATAAAAAGCATACTCGGTTAAAGCTACTGACAATTTTTAAAAATGCTATATCAATTTTTAAAACAATATCCGAGATAAATGTATCAAAATGTATCTATCTGTTTTTATTCTATATATTTATTATAGATTTCTTATACATGACTTCCGCTAGTATATAAAAAATAAATGAATTAAAAAAACTTTTTTTTTTTTATTCCATCTTACTAGCACAATGATGGACCTTTGAGTATACTGTTGACAATCAGTCATGACTGTAGGTTAATTTTAATTTTTGACTTCTAATATTTTAATTTCTCGATGATGGTTTAAAAAAACCCGAAAGATCTTGAAAAGAGTAAAATTACATCTGGTAATATTACGGCTGGTAAGGTGAAATAAAAAATTTAAAAAAAAATTAATTTACATATTTATTATTTTGTATCAAGCTGTAGTTACACTCAACACAGAAATGAAGGGCCGCATTTGCCTTCCCTCTATCAAGGAACTTGTAATTAATTTTTCTTGATATCTCGATATTTCCGAATTACCAGCGTTATTAAAATTTTTTTTTTATTTGTATTTTTTCCCATTTCAAATCAGTATAAAACGTTATTTTTATCACTACAAAACTAGAAAAACAATGTGTTTCGTTAAAAAAGTTGTTTACTTGAACTTTATTTTATGAATAAGCCTTATGTTAATAAAATCTTGGGTTAATACGCGTATATTGTTATTTTTTTAATCAAAATGCAGCATATCCTTTTCAGCAGACCATGTGAATGATCGTAAAATCTGAAGTGTACATTTTTTAAAATGATAATGGAGGTCATACATTTTTCTTTGATAATTAATACGATTTTTTCCGTATATAACTTGTCACGGCATAAGGCAAACTATTCGGAAAACAATAATATTTATTTCAATTTAATGACTTCATATATAACAACGAAAATTCTAAAGCAATCGGTTTTTCTTTATATCCTAACTAACTCTTTCGATATAAGACGTTTAATTTCTGTAAACTTATATATTATTCAAAATTATATTCTTAAATTTCGAATCCGGAAGCATTTTATTAATTTCGATTAAAATACGAACTTAATTTTGTTTTTATCTTACAATATAATTTACAATTGGTTACACTATTACAAAAAACCATATGATCACATGCAAACAAGCTTCCATGGAAGCCTCTCAAAAATTACATACTCATACAAATATTCCTAGACCGAACATTTAATGTAAGTACGAGTACGTACATAAAGTTAGATCAGAGACATAGCCATTGGTAGTTAAACAAAAATAAAAAAAAAAAATAAAAATCCTAAAAATTCATAAACAAGAAAAAAAATGAAAATAAAACTATAATTAATAATGAAATAATAATAATAACTAAAATTTAACAAAATGAAATAACGATACGATAGGTAACACTAAGTTGATGCAGTTCCACTTGAAATTACAGTCACCAAGGACCATCAGGTGAAGTTGTTTTAGCCTTCTAACGTCTTGACTGCTATCTAGAAGATTAATAGCTAAATACAGTTTACGTGGGTGTTTAGCCGCAATTTATATTTTGTACCGAATCGCTGTATTTCTTCTCGAATATACGGTAAACTCAGATATTCGTGGATTTCACAGTTTCTTACGAACCATGACACTTGTGTGAAACTACCAAGGGAAATTTGGATTGCCTAAGTCAAAGGAAGCGCTCTGTTTGTTCCGAGTCAATAGTGGTGTAGTATTCTTCATAGAAGGTTGCAACCTTCTATTTCCTTTTGCCTCTATTTCCTGTCCAAGACTTCCTCATAAACCCTGCACCCTCAGCAGTCAATCAGACAGCCCACTGGCAGAACGCACAAGTAGCCAGAGAATTTCTGTCTTTAGGATAATGTGCAGTTGTACGGTCCGCGGCATATAAAACACGAATGGTAAGGCCGGATGCAATTGTTCTTAATGTGGTCAGACTGAAGGCATCCCATGTATTACACTTATCCACGAAGTTTTCTGGGTCTCAAATGTAACATCTCAAATGTCTTCTGGGTCTCAAATGTAATGTCTCACATGTCTTCTGGGTCTCAAATGTAATATTTCGCAATGTACCTCAAATTAAACACCTTCTTCTTATCTTTCTACTCTAGGTTGATAAAAAACGTCAACCACGATTCTTTTGTGACAAGCATTGATTATGCTTCGACTACTATCCGTGTTCTTCAATTTCTCCCTAGATATCTATCGGAACCGAGGTATGTAACTGCCTTAGAACAATCCGAAATGTCCTCTAGTCTTTCTTCGTGAACGTGTGACCAATCAAATTGTGTTCACGGACCGAATCAAATTATCCTCTAGAACAAGTTAACATACTTCAAGATCGCACGTAGTTGCTTAGGGCTAATTTTCCTTTATATTGTAATCACATTTACTAATTACCATTTCTATCAACTCATAGAGTCGCATAACATCGGTTATGCCGTATAGAACTATCGACGGGGGCCTAATGGCGCTCTTTCGAGAGTTCTCATTGTTATCATCCTTCATCGGGAGATCTTGGTAACGAGTTGTTAGAGCTTAGAGGTTTTTAATAGAGGTTGTAGTAGTGACAGCAATGGGATTTTGCGACTACTTTGAGGTACGCAAGACTGGCACACTCTACTATGTGTAGGAGTTGTCTGTGAATTTTCGATGTTAATATCCATCTCGTTACCAGAGGAGGCATCATCACCATCGAATACAGTTTTATCTCTAATTAGCCTATGACGAGACTGTTTCCTGGGAACACAACTCAACTGGACGATGCAAAGGATCCGTGTTTTCTAGAAGATAATAAACAAGCACCATCCGTTTCGTTCCATTTTGAACAGCTGATAACTGATCCATAATTAATCTCTCCTCTACAGGCTGTAGGTTAACCCGAAAATTGGTTTAAGAACCGTTAATTTACTATAAAAATAACGCACTTAGAAGAAATACGGAAAATAAAAATTTATGACGTTATAATTACACACGGTTGCCGTAAGGAAAAACGGTAAATTAAAAACGTTTTAATTGGTAGCTTCTCTCTCTCTCTCTCTCTCATATGGTAAATCAACACCCATAATTTACTGAAAATACTAAATAAAGAAGTAAGACATCTAATTACTGAATCACTGTAGAATTCTATTTTGGATGACCACTGACGAGATTCTATATTATGGCTGGATTCTATATTTTGCAAAGGTTAAAGGACCTTTTCTTTTTTTACCAGTGGCTACCAAACCACGTGCGCGCGTAAACACACATTAAATCGCTCTTATCTAATAAATAAATTGCAATGTACTTTTTATTCCATCCGTAGACATTTTCAAAAATGAACAAAATATTAGCGTCTAATGACTCCAGTAATTTTGTCCATTCTAAAAATTAATTAAAAAGTAAGCAGATAATTAAGTGGGAAAAAATAATGTTATTTAAGCGAAAAAAAAAGTAGTTTATATTTAAGAAATTATATTAAGATCATAATTATACGTATGATTAACAAAATTATACCAACAACTTCATATCGTAATTCAAGATATATTAATTTAATTACTGATTTATAAAAGTGTACATCTGTAATATCCTACGTGGAATAAAAGATTCAATGGAAAGTAAAAATGAAAGAATACATGGCAGTAAGTAATTTATTGATCATTAAAGCAAAATATATTTTATTGCATGTAATACTATAACAACAAGAAATTAACAGTTTCTAATATCGAATTTCAGTTTAGTAGTATTGCGACCGACTGGATTCAAACACGAAAACGAAGACACAAATTAAAATGACTCGTCGACTGTTCATGGTGGCGATACACGCGAATATAAATAAAAGGAGGAAAGTTTTATGATTCACTTATTTCTGACCTGCGCGTAATGTCCTTTTAAACTTGAATCAAACTGACGTAGAGGGAGTCAACATGTGCGCGTGTATCGATAAACTTGCGCAGGTGACAAAATTTACGGTATGTCGCCTACGTATTCAGCTTCTTACTAGAAAATAATGAATGAACACGCAGCGTGTACACTCGCATTTATTTACAATTTAAGATGTAAATAAATCTATAATAATTGCAATGAAAGAACAAAACATTTCTGATCGCTGGACTCTATATTTGACAAAAGTTTTTTAAAGGACCTTTTTTTTACCAGTGCTTCCAAACCGCGCGCGCGCACGTACAACATTAAATCGCTCTTATCTAATAAATAAATTGCAATGTTCAAGTACTTTTTATTTCACCTGTAGACATTTTCAAAAATGAAGACAAAAACAATAAGAGAAATTAGATTCCATTATATAATTAATCTGAATTGCAACTTAAAAATAATAAAATTTTTAACACATCCGTAATTATCCTTTCATTTAATCCATCGAATATATAAGCTTCTAACTGCAATAATTTTATGTTTAACTATTATGCGATTAATTTTTTTGTAATTCGAAAATGTATCCAGATAAAACGAAAAATATTACAGAATTGTCATATTAAACATGTGGTTGACAAAATTTCTGTTTATTGATCTAATGTTATTCTGTTTATTCATCTAATGTTCTGTTTATTGATTTCTATTATTGATCTAATTTATTTAAAATTAATAAGTAGAGTTATTAAAGAAGTTCCTTTACTAAATAAACAGTAAATTAATATGATGAGTATATATTCTTATTTGATATTACAATTAATAAATTTAACAAATTTTGGTTTATCGGCTTAAAGAAAAATAAAATTACATCCACAGTTTTAAATTTCTCTTTTTTAAATAAATACCACGTCTCATTTGTATGATTGAGACGAATTGTTTGATAGCTACTCATGAGAATTGGTGAAACCAATTTCTTCGGGGTCAGGGAAATACAAATAAACATATTAATGTAAGGTAAAAATAGGGAAATTTGTACTCAACAATTTCATAACTTTGTATACCGTGTGAAAATAATAAAATTTTGCATTTATCCCTGCAATTAATGTATATATATATAAATCTTTTTTTTATATACATATTTTTTATTTACAATAGTTAAATCAACTATTAGTTATATTTATAAAAAAATAATGCATAAATCTCTAATAATCGCGAAAAATAGAAACATTATTTGTAAAATGATTTTTTATTCTTGAAAATTTTTCAGTTTTACGATAAAGAAAAGATAAACAAAAGTAAAATATAAATTTCTGTAGGTACATAACTATAACAACTCTTTTGAGTTGTTCAAAAAATACATTAATTTTGTAATAACAATTTTTAAAAGGCAAACAAGAATATTTCCAGATTTTAGAGTTCCTAATTAATGATTTCTGATAAAATTTTGCAGAAAGATTAATTACGCCTTAAATTGATCCACTACAATACGCATTTACTGTAGTTAATTTAGTTTATTGAAGTTAATTTAATTCATTTAAAATTTACACTTGTCAACTGAAATAAGTAGGAATAATTATTAAGATACACGGCTGCATTGTGCGTGAGTGTATTGTATAATGCACGTTTAGAAAAGGTCAAATGAATTTCTCGGTACAGAATAATCGTCAGGGACACCGTTTTCGCCAGATTTTTGTTCGTTGTTAAATATATAATCTGTAATCCTCTTAACGTCCCATGGCCAAGGAATTTAAAATAATATTAACAAAAGAGTCCCACAGACAAAAGCAGGTAATAAGACATTCTCTACCAAAAATTTCATAAAAACTATATTTCTGGAAAAAGATAAGTTCACACACGGACACGGGGTGGTTTAAAATATATTAATAGATCCCAGAGACATCTTGAAACAGGAATTATTCAACACCAAAAATATAAGAAAATCTACAAAAAAAAAAAAAAAAACATTCGTATGCACAAAATACAAAATCTATTCAGCTTTCTTTTTTCTTTTTTTTTTAGTAGTTTAAATTGAAATCTATTATCTATTTGCCAATTTAAGAACAATACCGGTTTATCCTTACTATGTTGATCACAATAACACAATTCAGACTTAATGTTTTCCTGGTAAATAAGTATATATAAGTTTATGATATTCAAAATTCAACGGATGGAAACACAAAAATAATGCTACGTACAAGTTTACCGAAATCTGTTTTAAATTAACAATGTAACAAATTATATAAACTCTCTTTAACGAAAATTAAATTTTGGACATTATAACAAAAACTTTATGATCAAACCTTAAAACTTTTACAATATCAGAAAAATTAAATAAATTTTAATGAAATACTTCTTTTTATTAGTTTTTGTTTCTTTACTAATTAGTAGTTTACCAACTATTATGCTAGTTTTACTATGTAAAACAACCAAGTTACTTAATAGTAGTTTTTTAATATCGTACTTGAACATGATGTTAAATTTTCATTAAGTCTCAGTTACAGAGGTTAATACGAGTCCCTATCTTCAATTTTATATGTGAATCTCAAATTGCACTGACATTATTTTTAGCTAAAATGCCGGGTAAAGGACAACAATAAAGTGTGGAGAAGTCCTCCTTTCGCTGGACCACTGTTACGTCTAAACACCTACCCGACATTTTTTAATACATCAACTACCAAAAATAATTATCTTCAATTTATTTTCTCTTCAATCTATTAGTGGTCATTCCGAACAAACACTATCAACTTTCGAGAAAGTTAAAACAAGAAAATTATTAATACACCACTAAAAATAAATGTTCATACTAACAAAAACGTAATAATGACTTTATACATAACTTTTAAAATCACTGCGTATTTTGTAATAATATTAACTAAATTATAATTGATAATCTAAAATCGATTGCATTTTCTTTCAAACTTTTAAAAATTAGAAGCTATTTTATAAAAAATAAAAATATTGGTAAGCCACATCTCATTTTTCATATCCTAAAAATACTCCTAGCATTTTCACATTAAAAAAAAAATACTCGTCATATTTATCACATACTAGTCTTTAAATCACTAATTCATTCGTTTTTTTTTATGTACAATATCCTAACCCTAATAAACTACTTGGATATAGATCAAACATTTAATCATATAAATTACTGACATTACATTTTTATGAATAGCTACGATAGCTTGTTAAAATAAATTCACATACAAACACACTATGAAGAAATTAACTCATCCTTTGGATGACTACAGACTGTCATTACAGATATATAAGTATTGATGTTTCCATTTGTGTTGACGAACATTACTCAAAACTTTTCTAAAAAAGTTCGGAAACGAATGATTTTTAAAACGATTTTCCACTCAAAAACGGTATGCTAATTATCATAACATTAAACAAAACTCATTGTTTACATATAAAGTAAACTGAATTTAAAAATACTGTATCGATTATATTGAGCAAATTTTCTAATGAGAAGTTTTGTATCATCTAGTTTACAAAAAAGTAAACTAATAATGTTATATTACCAAAGTAAACACACTAACATACAAGCTACATTCAATGTATAAAATAAAACTTACCATTAGATTTGTATTCCATAACAATTCACTGACATGCTTTGCAGCATGTCATTTAACAAAAAAACGAAATTTTATCACTCAAACCGGGTGCTTATAACAGATGCAAACTTAACAACTTAGTGTCATTGCATTTAACTTTCACTTCACGAATTGTGTATGTATGTAACAAGCATGAGTCTAATCTGTTTACAACATTTAACTATTAATGACAAAACAAAATCACAGTTTTCTTTAAATTCCGTATTTTTATGATACTTCTAAACCATTAATAATTCACTATCTCAAAAACAGCAACGAAAGGATTAATTTAGTATTACTTCCTAACAGCTTTCAAAAGCCTTATAGTATACAACTAAAAAAACTATACTAAACAACACAAGTTCGTTCACACACTCGCTTGCAGCGCTCGAGACATCAGTCGCTAAGAGGGTGGTAGTGGGGGAAAACTTGCTTGACCAGTTACAATGGGCGGCTCTCAATAGCATTCAAAACGTAGACCCCAATAATTACTTCATATATGTTTTTTTCATTTGAAAAAAAAATTAGTAAATATTTTAAATATGAAATCCTATTATAAACGAATTATCTGTATACGTTGTATCATTCACTTGTACTTTATTCAGGAATAGAGCTGTCTCGCAAACTTCATGAATTAATCAACTCACTTTTACACCATCTATTGACAAAATATGAAACTAAAATAAAACTAATGTTTGTGGCTTTCGTAGTTGTAAGGAATTTTTTTAAATTTAATTTTCAAGTTTCCTAAATCTTTTGATGACTTAAATTAGTATTTAAATTGATAAGTTTATTTCAAACATATTAATTAATCTTGAATAATAATAGGTTTAATATTATATTTAAAAAATATAAAGTTCATAATCCTCATTTTCACTTTCGTCAGTTAATAACATTTCATAACAAAATCCCTATTTAGATTCATAAAGCTGCTCTGAATTTTTCATTTTATTTTTAATTTAATCTGAGAATTTAAATTTATTCCAGTAAATACATACTGACTGTTTTTTTTCTGGGCGAAAAAAAGGTGACAAAAGTTTTGAAATCGCCTGATAGATGTGACACTCTACAATAGAATATTGTTTCTAAAAGAGGTCCTTCAGTATTTATGGAAAATTTCTGAGGTATCTCCAAGCGATTGATGGAGCAATATAATTAGCTATGAGATCTTTTGTTAGTAGTATTTCCATGCAATTATAAAGGAATAATAACAAATTGCTTTCAATGAAAATTGCAATACTAAACTTTCTTAGTTTCAAAGCAATTTGTTAATATCGCCTATAAAGTATTTTAATATAAATTATTTGAATAATTATTATAATCATTAATTACTATAATTTAAATCAAGTACTTTTCATCAGCGATGGGTATCTCTGAAGTTCTTAACAAAAGTAATCGATTCAGGCTGATAAAAGTGACAAGGAGTTGTTTCTTCAGACTTAAACAATAACTGACCAAGCAAATTTTCAATTTTTATGAAATTTGATGTACATATCTATGATAAATATTACTGACAATGATGTTTATTTACAATGTAAACTTTTACAATGTCAAGCTGAACAAACTTGTACATAAAATAGCTTCAAAAACTTATTTCAAAATGTTTTCATTTGCTTTTTATAACCATTGCAATATGCAATCTAATTTGATTTGTCATTAGAAAAGTTACAATTTTTATGAAATTTTGAAGCACATTCCTTACTAGCAAGCAAAATAATATACATATACAAATTTTCATAATTTTTTTGTTTTAAAATAGTAGCCAGTATATTTGTTGGAAAGACAGTCGTTGTTACCGAGCCATTACCTAATGGTCTTGGAATATATTACCTAGTAAATATTAATACTGTTGAATAATTAAAAAAAAAAATAAAATAAAAATATATTTAGTAATTAACATAGGAAATGTTAATGAAAGTAACTCCTCAAAAGTCATCTGGTGTCCCTGGAAATAGTGCTACAGTACTTCTAATAAAATAAGTTTCCTGTATTAACCAGTAACTTTAGTTCTAGCTAAACATTTCACAATTAATTATGATTAACAACTCAGTTTGTACTTAATTCAGTTTCATTGTAGAGCTAAATTTCTGGAATTAGTATGAAATGAGTAAACTTTACTAGAAATGATTATAATGTAATAGTTATTAAAAATCACTAAACATATCAATATAAAACATACAAGATACACACGCTATCTGTCTCAGTCTTTCTTATCA
>JAAAKQ030244137.1:0-11049 GCA_010016005.3 Zanna intricata | reverse complement strand
GATCTTAGATATTTCTAATTAATGTTCACATCCTATGGTGAGGGATGAAAATATTTCCACTAGATACATATAATATTAATTCTATGCATTTAGAAGTAGTTTGAGTTATGCATCTAATCATAACATAATAGTTTAAAAAATTAGTTTTGCAGTAACGTAATGAAAAATTAAAAATGAAATTTTGTGTGGAAATAAATTTTAAATAGCAGTATCTTAAAATTAAAAAATATCAAAATCTACCATTGACCAAACGATAGGAATTGTTTATACACTCACAAGCCGTAAGACATATACTAATTTTTATTCTAATATCACATAATGTAATTTAAATAAGTTCGTAATTAATAATGTCTATAATAAATATTATTTTTTACATAAATTTTTGCAGGGGCACATACACATTAGTCAGATTTATAATAAGCAAAAATTAAAAACAATATAAGAGAATCTATGTACCATTTGTATTAAGAAGCATGGTTCGCTGTTTTGCCGTACATGCTCACATTTGTATTATGAATGCACTATCTAGAGGAAAAAAAATGAACTAAGAACAGTACAATAAATTGTATTGTGTACTTTAAACAGTATATTGTATACATAGTTTAAAAAAAAATTATTTTGTAGACATACGTGTTTCTGAAATTTAAAAATGTAAGTATAGAAGCATCATGCTTCTTGATACAAATGACGTATATGTGTACATATATATATATATATTATAAATGTATTGATTCTTTTACTTTATTATATTTCTGCCACCATGGCAACAGAAATATAAATAAGTAAAATTACTAATCCTTTCTGTTTAATGATTTTTTATAGAATATTTAATATTCTCACAAACATGAGGATATGAACGTGTCTAGGGTCCTGGGGTGCAGCCCACTGACCAGCTATTTATTATCTACTAAAATCTGTGTAGTGAACAAATTACTTCAATTTAAATTAAATTAACTCCAAACCCACAGAATTGGTGAAAATTTAACATTACATTTAAAAGTCTCATCCTATATGCAAAAGAAAATAATGATTTCACAGTAACCGAAGGATAACCGTAGTAGATTTAAGAAAATTTTTTTTGTGAACAGGATACTTTAGAAAAATTAAGAATTTAGCTCTATTTATATAAATTGTATACTGGAAACAGTCTATTTTTAAAATTATATGAGAATATAAAATAGTTAGCAAGATTTTGAGACCAAATTATGGGCTGAAACGTAGGAGAAGACCCCTATTTAGTTATGTTGTAAACAACAGAAATGAGTTATAGACAAATGGGGACAATAAACTTAATAAAAACATAAAAATCACTAACTACCAAAAAATTCAATGATAAAAAAAAGGTATGAAATAAAAAATCAAACAGCGTTATGCAGTATTTAATTAAATAAAATAATGGGTGACCAATCAACTTTCAGACAATTTTAATCTTTTTAAATATTTTTTTTATGTTATAGAAATTGCAGGCATTTAAGATTGTCTAATGATTAAGTAGTTCTCATTAACTCTTACATCAATATTAAAATTTTGTCCTTCAATGAAAATATTTAAATGCAGTAGGGGGGGGGGCCTCTAAATAGAAACTGTCCTATATTAAAGAGCCCTCACACCTGCATTCAGATATTTTTGTTATAAAGGGCAACATTTTCTTATTGATGTAAGACCTGATGAGAAATTACTCAGACAACTTAAATGCTTGCTATTTCTTCATGAAAAATATTCAACAAATTAAAATTTTCTCAAAGCTGATTGGTCATCCATTAGTTTATTATTAACTACAGCATAATTATGTTTTTAGTCCTTTATTTCAATAACTTTTTTTTTTAAGTTCAATTTATAAAATTTTTTTCTAATTTTTTGTCGAAGTGTTTTTTAATTATAACTGTTTTTATTATTTAATGATTTTTAGTGAACATTAAGAAAAATTCACGATTCGAAAACTTATGGATACAATGTGTTTAATTTTATGAGCCAAATGAGGAAACTGTACACATATTAATTTATTTAATTGGTGTTTATCAATCTAAACTCCATATTTTTCAAGCGATTTAGTTCAACAAACTTTTATCATATGGATTATACGGAAATTTTTGGTAATCAAAAAACTAAATGGTTAAATTTTCAAATTATCTCAACCGACTCAGTGCTACATAGGCCCAGCTCTTGGCAATGATGTAAAATCATCTTATATCTTTGCAAAGATCTTTATCATAGATCTTGCTCAGATCTATGACAGGTCTATCTAGAGTAGTTCCTTGTAATTTATGCACGTCACAGCCCAGCACAATATTAGTGGCAGCATATACGCCATTCCACTTTGCACTGTCCATCATAAGCATCGATGTTGGGCTCAGCTGTTCTTGGCTAGGGCAGGGCACTGGATTTTTAGTATATCGGTTAATTTTATTTCTGGTTTGGTCTCATTGTGATTTTGTATTTTACTAGCTAACACTCGGTTTGAATTTTGAAAATCAGAAGATTGGTTGTGAGGATATAACATGTCTGAATAACCGTGACCACTTAGATCGAGAGTTGTACCTGATGAATGCAAAAGTTAGCCGCCTTCAACATACCAACAAATATTCCGTTTGAATTTTGAAAATCAGAGTGTTTACAGAGATATTATAAGAGCAACCACTGACCTCCCAAAACAGTACCTAAGGACACCCTGCTTGTTTCCAGTTGATAGTGATGATTAGTCTAGCCTCACACAAGGTACTTGCGCATCACCTCACCACTACCCTAGGAAACCCATTATTATCAATTTGACTCATTTGAATCATTCAGTTCAAACCTAACTAATACAGTGATATAAGACTCACAGTTCATTAATTCAATTCATTTAAAGTTTGTGCTTCAATCAGGAAATCTCCACTACCATCACTTCACAATAAAGGTGAACAAGTTTACTGACAGAAAACTTTACGACAGATGACGAATGAATAGTGATTTTACAGTGTGATTGTAATGATGATGAAATGGAGAATGTGACAAATGTGATATAATCAATAAAAAAACTAGGCTTTCATATTATTGAAATGATGTTACTAAATTCTTTCAAACTTTATTGCAATTACAAAAATACCAAAATTCCTTTTCATGCTTTCTGATTGGCCAAAAGTTGATCATGGGAGGAAATAGTGTCAGATTCAATTGTTCTAGGAAATTACTTCATTAGCAAATGTAAATAGATAGTGAAAAACAAGGTGGCACACTTGAAAAAAAGAGAAAGAAAAAAAGAAGTCAAGAAAAAAAGTCGTCAATGTGCTAAAAATGCCAAGTGGAAAGAGACATTATATTATTGTAAGATATTCCTGGTTTGTGTTATGAACACATTAACATGTGTACATGTTAATATGTCAGGCCTAAACTCTGCTTTTAATATTTTTGTGTATATATTAAAAAAAAAAAAAAAAAAGTTTTCTATATTTTATGTATCAGTTTGTATTAAGTATTATAATGTCTTATTTCATTTATGACATTAATTTTTTTAAATGTTTTATTTGTGTAATCTCTTATTTTTGCTTTAGTTTGAGTTTTTGGATATATGTATAATTACTTCACACTATTTTAATTTTTCTATGTTATTGCTGATAATTCAATTACTAGTCATTTTAAAATTATGATGTCAAAAATATTAGTTTTTGATGTCTTAATTTTATGCCTATTTTCCTTGTAAAATAAATATAAATAAAAGTATTAAATAAGTACAAAATGTTGTATCAGTACAGATAAATCAAGACTGTAAAAAAAGCACATATAAGTATTTATTACCTCAAGAGTGATGTCACAGGTCCTAATAATAATTGTTTTCATTGAGGAACCAAAGACGCCTTAGAGGTGTTTTTGAACAATTTCAACTAAAAATGTGAAATATGTTATCCTTTTATTTGTAAATGTAGGTTACATTCATAATTACATTAAAATAAGAAAAAATGCTTAAGTTGGGTTTTTTTTTTTTTTAAGAGTAGGATAATTACCCATTCATTAGATTAATGACTTAATTTTTACATTTTTCGCAGTTAACATGTTTATAGTTTTAAATTCAGTATTGGTTGTGTTGCAAAACCAGTCTGCCAAAATGATCTCTACTCTTAAGGAGAAATTGTTTCGTATGGTTACTTTAATCAAAACAAAGTACAGTAAAATATTTCAACCATCTGCAACTGCAAAAAGCAATTAGAAAACACACATTCTGGGTAAAAAGAAAAGTTCTGGGCGACCTCCCATGACAGAACAAGTTGAACTTGTTCATAATGTGTACCAACATAGTGCAAGTACATCAACTTCATATGAAAGTTTAATATTACAAGTTCTGCAACCATGTAGTAAATTTTGTAGAAATGGTTAAAAGTGTCAAATGAAGTTGTAAAGATTTTTGTATGGACATGCAGTAGTGTTAAGAAGATGGTTTTTTTTTATATCATCTAATTTTTGATACCTGACACTTCATATTAGTGGAAATATCAAAAGATATAATAAATGAATGTGGGGAACTCCTGGTGAAGTTGTGCAACATATACATGATTTATCTAAAGAGAACAAGTTTTGTGTTATGTCCTATGAAAAGGCGTATAGACAGTTCCTTTTTTTTTCATAAATACCTAATAAGGAAAGGAATTTATTTCTACATATTAAGTGAATGGCTAATGCCTCCACTTAACACTTAAAGATGAATAGAAGACACAAGATTTTCATTTCAGTACAAAATGGAGGTTTCCCTTGCTGGCACATACAGGTTTGAAATATGTGGATGAAAACCTTCTGAAATTATGGACTAGCTGGACTAATCTAATGAAAACATAACATTTCCACAATGAAGTCCAGACTTAAGCCTTTGGGATTTAAAAAAAAAAATAAATTTTTTGTCCTCTCCCTTCCTGTTTACGTAGACAACTTAAAACAACATATCATATCATAAATGCTAGTTGCTGTTGTGCAGGATATGGTTTCACATGTTCAGAATGAATTGGACAATCGTGTGACTCAGAACGTATACATTGAAAACTTATGAGTACAAACTAAGAAATTTCCTGAATAACCAAGTAAATGATCTATGTATTTGAAAAACAATTCTTAACAATAACTTCTTAATATTTTTAATTAAAAGTTCCCATAGAACTTTTTGAAGAGTAGGATAATTTACCCATTAGTTAAATTAACGACTTAATTTTTACATTTTTCGTAGTTAACATGATTATAGTTTTAAATTCAATATTGGTTGTGTTGCAACCAATATTGAATATGTCAAGACCTAAACTCTGCTTTTAATATTTTTGTGTATATATTAAAAAAAGAAAAAGGTTTTCTATATTCTATGCATTAGTTTGTATTAAGTATAATGTCCTATTTCATTGATTTCATATTTTTAGTTGAAATTGTTCAAAAACACCTCTAAGGCGTCTTTGGTTCCTCAATGAAAACAATTATTATTAGGACCTGTGACATCACTCTTGAGGTAATAAATACTTATATGTGCTTTTTTTACAGTCTTGATTTATCTGTACTGATACAACATTTTGTACTTATTTAATACTTTTATTTATATTTATTTTACAAGGAAAATAGGCATAAAATTAAGACATCAAAAACTAATATTTTTGACATCATAATTTTAAAATTACTAGTAATTGAATTATCAGCAATAATATTGAAAAATTAAAATAGTGTGAATTATACATATATCCAAAAACTCAAACTAAAGCAAAAATAAGAGATTACACAAATAAAACATTTAAAAAATGTAATGATATCATTCAAAGAAAAAAATACATGATGCTAACATACAAACCTTTTGCAGGAGGTGCTGCTTTAACTTGCTGGGCTGATTTCGTTTGCTGTCCACCCTTTGCTGGCGCTGTTGCACCCTTAATAGGAGCTGATGCAGCTTTAGCTGGTTGCTGTCCTTTTGAGGGAGCCTGAGTACCTTTAGCAGGCTGTGCTGCTCCTTTGGCTGGTGCTGATTTAGAAGCAGCTGCTGCAGTCTTAGATGCTGATGCAGGTGCTTTAGGTGCAGACCCCTTTGGTGCAGCTGCAGGTGCTTGCTTTTTCCCTGCACCACCACCACTGGGTGCTGAAGCAGGTTTTTTACTGCCACCTCCTGCACCACCTTCTTTTTTTCCACTGGCAACCTGCATTTAAAACAATATATTTACATGCCTTACATAGCACACTCTGTAAAATCTAGTATGTTTATATCACAATACATAAAACAAACAGTTTAATTAAGTAGTGCATTAAGTTGAATACTATCAAAGTAGGCCAAGTAATCTAAATCGAAGACTAATATTATATTAAATATAATATATATTAACAAATGAAATTAATGTCACAGAAAGAGTAAACCAGTCCTTCTTGAATTAGTTTCTTTTTAATTTAAACATTTTTATTATTATATTTAATAATAGTGATATTTTTATTATCTATCTATCCCACATCTAATTGATTAACAGCAGTGTGTACTTAATTTTACTTTGCAGTTTTTTTATATCTTATAGAATGGCTTCTTCTGTTTAAGATTTTTAAATGGTTAGTCAGATAAAGTGGTTATTCAGATACTCTTCAAATTCATGATTTTCCTAAATTACAGTGTTTTCTTCTTTACTTTTGGCATAACTTCTAATCTGATAAACTTACAATAAATTAAATACAGATAAACAGATTTAATAAGACAAGTTTCAAACGTCGAGTAATATTAATATTTTAATAAATTAACATTTACGTTTATTAACATGAAAAACTGCACTTATGAGCAGTACAGCAGTTGTTAATTAAGTCTGATATATTTATGGTAATTAATAAATAAAATATTAAAATTACAGAAACATTTATTTGGGATAACAGAAAATGCAACAACTGCTGTATAATCAATTTGCACCTCATGCTTCAGAATGAGTTAATAGGACAGTTCATAGATGAACAGAACTTTAGGAAGAAACTGGATTAGATAAAGAACAGTCCAGTTGCAGAAAAAGACCATGGGCTACAAGAAAAACCATTTTGTCCTCAGATTAATTTTAAATAGGAAAGAACAATTGTTTTATTACTGAATACTGTCACAGAAGAAATTAAAGGAGCAAAACAGGATTTACTTGATTCTATTTTCCAACATTTAAATATAATACAGAAAGCAAGGAAAAAAGCTGGAAGCTGAGTAATAATTCAAAAGAGAAAGTAAACAAATTAAGATACAATGATGATACTGGGTTTTAGGTAACAACTAGATGATTTATAAGAAATAAATAACAAACTCATCACTCTGAGATTCAGTTTAAAAATAAGAAACATGTTCTACATTGTAAAAATTTAGTAATTTAAGTAATAAAATTATAAAGGATGGCCTAAATAAATATATTACACAAAAGCATATTGAAAAAATTTCAGCTTTAATGATAAAATAGGCCAGCTAATATAAAATTATAGTTTTAGTTATATAACATTTTATTTTACCTCCAATTTTCCAAGATCTAATTGTCATGAGGGATAAATTATTCACTAAGAAATAATGTTAATGTTCTTTTTTTATATTCACTAAGAAATTGTTTTCAGAAAATAAATCTAAAATGTTGAGGATTAATTTCTGATTCACTGAAGTAAACAGCTATTGAAATTTATGGAGAAAAAAATAGAAAGAGTATCAACAAAATTAGTAAAAGTCAGATGTAATTCAATATCTCATTTATGAGAGCAGGGCTTTTAAACAGCCCTAGCAACACACTCAACCTTTTGTACTGCGCAGTTAAAATCATTGGAAAACTACAGCTGTTTTTTTTAAATGTTGCTCTGTATTTTCATAAAAAAAGATGATGGTACCTTCCTTGGTAAAAAAACTCCAAAGGTAAACTAGTCCTCCGTTCGGATCTCTGGATAGGGACTACTAAGGAGGGAGTTACCAGAAAATTAATAAATAACATTCTACAAATTGAAGCATAAAATGTGAGAAGTCTAAAAAAGGTTCGTAGGTTAAAAAAATTTAAAGAGGAAAATGGATAGGTTAAATGTAGATGTAATAGGAATTAGCGAGGTTCGGTGGGAAGAGGGAAAACGACTGTTGGTCAGGTTATTTTAGAATAATTAACTCAGCAACAACCAAAGGGTAGGCGTGGGAGTAGGTTTCATAATGAACAAGAAGATAGGGATGAGAGAAGAGTATTTAAAACAGTTTTGTGATGAATCATTGTAATAAGGATAAAATAAAAACTGAAGTTGACAAAAATAGTTAACATCTATATGTCTACAAGTGCCCATGATGATGATGATGATGAGATGGAGCGTGTATACAAAGAAATTGATGAAACAAACATGTAAAAGGGGATGAAAATTTAATAATAGTTGGTGATTGTAATACAAGTATTGGAAAAGGCAAGGAAAGAAATATTGTGGGTAAATACAGGCTGGGCAAAAGGGATGAAAGAGGGGACCGACTTATTGAGTTTTGCACGAAGTATAATTTAGTAACTGCCAACACCCAGTTTAAAAATCTTAATAGAAGAATACACACATGGAAGAAACCTGGTGATACTGCAAGATATCAGATAGATTACATCATGGTTAAAAAGAGATTTATAAATAAACTCCTTGATTGCAAAGCGTATCCTGGAGCACATTGATAGTGAACATAATTTAGTGATAATGAAATGCAGATTGGGGTTTAAAAACCTGAAGAAAAGGGTCAGATGTATCGTTGAAATTTAGAAAGGCTTGAGAAAGACGAGGTAAAAAAGAATTTGGAGGAGGGCATGGCAAGAGGTCTGAGTAAAAACAATAAGGTAGAAAATATAGAAGAATGGGAGAGAAAATTCTTAAACCAATAGAAGTGAACTTAAGCAGAACAAAGAAAAGTAGTAGAAAATTGATATCAGAGGACATATTTCAACTCAATGAAAAATGACTTTTGGATGAAAAGGTAAATGGAAATGTCGACAGTTAAGAAATACCATAAACAGGAAGTGTAAATTAGCGAAAGAAAAGTATTCAAAAGTAGAAAGAGAAATGATCATTGGTAAAATAGATGAAGCATACAGGACAGCAAAGGAAAATTTTGTGGTACATAAATTAAAGTCCAATAATGTGTTAAATAATCATGGTATTCCAATTTATAATACAAAAGGAAAGGTTGATAGGTGGGTGGAATATATTGAAGGAGGAAATGAATTAAAAACTGGTGTAAGATCTGAATGGCAGAAAGGGCTCCTGGAACAGACAGGATACCAGGAGAATTACTGTGCAGTGCGGGCGAAGCAATGGATAGATCATACAAACTAGTCTGTAATATTTATGAAAAAGGAGAAGTTCTGTCAGACTTCAAAAAGTGTTATTGTCATGATTACAAAGAAAGCAGGAGCAGACAAATGTGAAGAATACGGGACAATTAACTTAACTGCTCATGCATCAAAAATCTTAACTAGAGTTCTGTACAGAAGAATGGAGAGGAGATTAGAGATGTTAGGAGATGATCAACTTGGTTTCAAGAAAAGTAAAGGGACAAGAGAAGCAATTTTAACACTCACATTAATAGAAGGAACATTAAAGAAAAACAAACTGACATACAAGGCATTTATAGATTTAGAAAAGGCAACGCATACTGGAATAAAATGTTCAGAATTATAAAAAATTTAGGATTAAAGTATAGAGATAGAAGAGCTAACATTTATAGGAACCAAACTACAACAGTAATAATCAAAGAACATACAAAGTAGTAATAAAAAATAAAGTCCGACAAGAATGTTCCCTATCCCCTGTTACCTTTTAATCTTTACATAGAACTAGCAGTTTATGAAGTTGAAGAACAATTTAGATTCGAAGTAACAGTGCAAAGTGAAAAGATAAAGATGATACAATTTGCTGATGATATAATAATTCTAGCAGGGAGCAAAAAAGATTTACAAGGAACTTTGAATGGCATGAATGAAGTCCTACGCAAGAACTACTGCATGACATAAACAAGAATGAAACAAAAGTAATGAAATGTAGTAGAAATAATGTAGATGGACCTCTGAATATAAAAATAGGAAGAGAAAAGATTACCGAGGTAGAATAATGTTGTTATTTGGGAAGTAGAATTACTAAAGATGGACGAAGCAGGAGCAATATAAATTGGTGAATAACACAGGTGAAACGACCTTTTAGTCATAAATACAATTTGCTTACATCAAAAATTAATTTAAATATCAGGAAAGCATTTCCGAATGTTTAAATTCATAAATGTTTTGAATTTAACATTTCGAATTGGAAATGTTAAATTCCAAATTGAAATGTTTGGAGTGTAGCTTTATAAGGAAGTTTCACTTCCCAAATCACGATCAGAGTACCTGAGAAGAAAAGATTTGAAGCTTTTGGAATGTAGTATTACAGGAGAATGTTAAACATCAGATGGGTGGATAAAGTGACAAATGAAGAGGTGTTGCAACAAATTTATGGAAAAAGAAGCATTTGGAAAAATATAGTTAAAAGAAGAAATAGACTTAGAGGCCACATATTAACGCATCCTGGAATAGTTGCTTTGATATTGGAGTGACAGGTAGATGGGAAAAATTGTACAAGCAGTCTATGGTTGGAATATGTAAAACAAACTGTTAGGGATATAAGATGTCCGAAATGAAAGACTGACACTAGATAGGGAATCTTGGAGAGCTGCATCAAACCAGTCAAATGACTGGACAAAAAAAGTTAATAATTTTTTGGTTCTCACCTGTTTTTATTATTGAAACTATAATCTATAGGAATACTGGATATATATTAATTATATTAAAGCTTATCATTTTAGTTTTATTATTCATTTTTAATTTATTTAATTTTTCAATTAAATTATACCAACTTTTTTATATTTTATTTATATTATAAATTAATTTTTAATCCAATTATTTTATCAATAATTTTGGTGATTATATAACTGGGAACACTTTGGAAATTGATTAACACTCTCATAGGGATATCTTCTTTATGTAACTTTGGAAGATCTGTAAGTGTTGGGGCATAATGTTTTTATGGGTATAATCTACTGTGGTATTTTAATTTATTATTATAATTAAATATTTCTTTGAATTTAAC
>JAAAKQ030244104.1:0-11049 GCA_010016005.3 Zanna intricata | reverse complement strand
AGCAAAGTGTCCATGTCCTAAACAAAACGTAAACATGAAGAATATTTAATAAATGTTTTCATTGTAATGAGTTCTCTGTATATGTATATATTATACTAATTGATGTTGATGCGTTTTAACAAGATTCAGTTAATTTGAACAAGATTAAACATAACTTCCGTTTATTTCAGATATATTGCTACTGGTGATAGCTACAAAAATATAAGCTTACAACTTCAGACTGGGAGATCGAACCGTTTCTAAAATTGTGAGGGAGGTAGCCGTCGCAGTATGGAAGCAAATGTAACCAATATATTTACAAGAACCATCTACACAAAAATGGGTCAGTTGCAAAACAGATTTGAGCAAAGATGGCAATTTCCACACTGTTGGGGCAGTAGATGGGAAACACGTTGTGATTAAAAAACCTGAAAAAGTGGTTCTTCTTATTTTAATTATAAGCACACATTCTCTATGGTTTTGCTGGCTACAGTTGACACAGATTACAAATTTATCACCGTTGATCTTGGTGCCATGGGACGGTTCAGTGATGGAAGTTTGTTTTCGAGTAGTGCATTGGGTAAGAAGCTGATGAAGGGCAATTTATTACTTCCTCAGCCAACACTGATACCTACTATTGATAACCCAGTACCGTACGTATTGGTTGAAGATGAAGCTTTTCCATTATCGGAAAATCTAATAAGATCATATCCAAGAAGATATGTAACGGTTAATTACCAGCACCAAATATTCAACGCCAGACTTTCCAGGGCTAGACAACCAGTGGAATGTGCTTTTGGCATATTGGCTTCACGGTTTCGTGTCTTTAGAAGACCCTTTGAGAATAAAATTGACACAGTTATAAATATTGTAAAGCCAACTTGCGTTATTCACAACTATTTAAGGGCATCAGTACTTGTTTCAAATGAAGATTTGGATGACATTGAACAGTTGCCACAGAATCAATTACTTCCACTCCGAAGTTACAGAATCAGACGTGCATCAAATGGGTTTAGAGTGAGAGAACAGTTCACTCAATATTTCAACAATTTTGGAGCAGTTCCATGGCAACATCGAATGGTCATGCTCGGAAATTACTAGTTTATTGTAATTTTAAAGCCAACTGAATAAATAGATATCAACATGGACAATAACACTATTAACATTTTCATGATATTTTTAGCTGTCAATAAAACAGGTTGTACTCTAAAATAATGTACTGTAAAATTTAATATATCGTAATTAACATCATCAACTATTTGTAAATATGCCTAATGTTTAGAAAAATAGTGATAAGAAGGTTGCAACAGTAGACGCAACTTTTTATTTAACAAGTTATAATCAACCAACAATTCCTTTTTAACACAATACCTCTTAACTATTTAGTTTTAATTTATTCTTTTCCATTTAGGTTGTAAGCTTTATGTTAGTGAAATGTTATAAATTATGTTACTAACAGTCTTTCAGCTTCAGCTCCTTTGCGATATTCATCCAAATTCTTGTTTTCAATTTACTCTTCATATAATTTGGGTGTTTAGTGTCGTACAGCTCCGGATGTTTCCTTACCGCCTCTATCACCTTTTCCTCAGTTGACATCTTGGATAGTAAAGTATATCAAACAGAACTTATTTAAAATATCTGAATTACTAAAACAATAATTAACAATACAGGTTACCAAAACTTGTTGGTTATGATCGAAGCACAGAACACGTGGGACACGAGACGCGTGGCGCGACAAACTGTGTCTCTGCCACAGCGCCACGCGTGTCGCGTCTCGCGACAATAGCGCTGTGCCGCGTCGTGTTGCCAATTTGCGCTGATCCATTCCTTTACAAGTATTACAAAAACTCGCGCTGTATCGCGTCGCGCCACACGCACTGGTCACGTCTCAATATGCGCCTTGCCTAAGCTTCGCAAACAGTTTGGGCAGTTGTAGGCAGGGAACCAAGCTACAGACCAGTGTTGCCGGATCTTGCGTTAAAGCGTTCCAGCGCCTTGGAGACCTTACTTTACGGACAACCCTCGTATGTTAAAAAAATTTATTTTAAAATTATTTTTAACTGGCTTTTTTATTTTTCAAGAGAATGTTTATAAT
Organism: Zanna intricata; assembly: GCA_010016005.3. Classification (NCBI taxonomy): domain Eukaryota; kingdom Metazoa; phylum Arthropoda; class Insecta; order Hemiptera; family Fulgoridae; genus Zanna; species Zanna intricata. The sequence goes on along the minus strand of JAAAKQ030244104.1, from coordinate 8,975 downwards.
GTACATAAGCATAATATGAAGTTCTGTCTATTTTTCGTCTTTTTTGCTTAAATAAAAAAACAGATTTTTAAAGTTTTTATTGACTTTCTATCGATTGTATTTACATTGTATATATCTGTGTTCTTCGGTGGTTGGGTTTCAATTAACCACACTTCTCAGGAGTCTCTGAGATTTTACAACATTACACTTCATTTACATTCATACATATCATCCTCTTTAGTAATATCTAACGGTAGTTCCGGAGGCTAAAACAGAAAAAGAGTCAGGGCTTAGGCCCAAAAAAATTTTGATAAGAGAAGTAAAGTAAGAATGTTTTTCTTTTATTCTACACTTAGTGCAGTGGCTGAAAAAAAATAGATATAGCTACATATATATATATATATATATATATTAATATAAAATAAGTTACGTAATGTATAAAAGTAACTTAACCAACAAATTACAATAATAGAAAACTTAAAAAAAAACTATTACCAATAGTAGCCTTTCGCAGGATCACACATCCTCACTTGGTTCACAATTCTATAATTATATCAACAAATAACAAATATATGCGGAGTGATTCAATAATTCAACAGACAAACGTTTTTAGTTTAGGAAAATGCTTAATGCAGGCAATTGAAACGCTTGTAAGTGTCAGTTGGCAACCTTGCGAAGAGCTGTTCGATGAATATTTTCGTAAGCATAACTCTAAAGTCTAAGTTGAGATGGTGTATCGGCTTGAAGAAAGTACTTCTGAAGAATAGCGTTCAGTGATACAATTTTTACTTTCGGAAAGTGTACAACCGTCAGAAGTATTATCTCGGATGAACAAACAATAGGGCAGTAGTTGCATAATCGTGCAAGTTTTTATGCATAGGTGGAAAAGTTTAAAAGTGGCCACAAAAGCGTGAATGACAAGCACCACTTCGGGCATCCGGTAATAGTGTCAACCTCATCGAGTTAGATTCTCGTATTGATTCACTTATGCAAGAAAACTGACAACTTACAGTTGAATAAACTGATGAACTACCGCAAGACTTGTGCAAGGAGAGTTTCCAGAAAGCTACTTTTCGTCACAAACCCAGAGATTTTGCATTTGCATCGAAATCAAAAATTGTGCCATTAACATGCATTTTTGGACAGGATTTTTTTTATGAAACTTGGATATTGGATACATTATTTTGAGCTGGAGTCCAAGCGTCAAAGCATGCAGTGGAAACACCCCGAATCGCCTGGTCGGAAGAAATTCAAAACACAACCATCGGCTGCTAAGGTCATGTTAACAATCTTTTGAAGTGCCCATGGTCCAATTTTCTGTGATTATTTGGAGAAGCAGTGCACTATCAACAGCCTGCACTATTCAGCCATGATTAAGAATAAAGTAAAGCCCGCATCGAAGAGAAAATATCCGGGATGACAGAGGAAAGACATGCTTCTTCTTCAAAACCACGCTTGACCTCATACAGCACAACTAATGCTAAAAACTACTGGCAAATTGGGCTTGGAGCACCTACCTCATCCTCCCTACGACCGTGACCTTGCTCCTTTGGATTTTTATCAGTTTGGTCTGATGAATAAAGCTTTGCAGTTCAATGACAACAAAAGGGTAAAGAAAAAAGTACAAAATTGGCTTCGAGATCAAGGCTAAGAATTTTTTGAGGGGATAAGAAGACTTGAAAAAGATGGGACAAATGCAGAGAAGTTGATGGGATTACGTGGAAAAGTAGACAAATAATTATATTTATTTAGTGAACCATTTTTGCTGTAAAGATATTTGTCTGTTTAATTATTGAATGATTCTTGTATATAGAACATGAATTTGAGAAAAATAAAAATTAATATCACAAAAATTTTAATGTTAACGATGGCAAATTAATAAATTACATGATCATTTTCAGTTGTAGTCAATCGTTAACCTGTATACTGAAGTATTATTTTTTCAGTGTTTTTATGAATATATACGAGTTATATGTCGTGTTAGAAATAACACAATGGCCTATTTTTATATTGACAATTTTATATGGTTTATTATTTATATTTTTTTTATCTACTGGTTATATAGCAATTAGAATGTGCTAAACATTTCTGGCTTCATTAAATTCTTCATTTTTCATAACAAAAATGAAGAATTTCATTACGAAGCTCTTTTTAAATACTTGTGCTATATTACCTCTGAATTTGTGAAAGCTGGAATGAATTTTCATTTTAACTTCTTCACGATCAGAAAAAACATTTATTAGTCGCTTCAGATGAATATCATAATCATTTACAATGGTAAGTATTAAATATGGATTTAAACCGAGAGCTTGAAGAGAAAAAGCCATCAACAAATCCACACAGACTAAACACATTTTGCCTTTTTCAATACTTGCAGAGAGCTGTTCTCTACCTGCCTCAAAATAATTTTTATATTATTATTTGATAAAAACAATGAGAAAAATTACTTTTTGAACCCTATTCCTGTTATAATTAGTATTTCATTATATTTAACTCTTTTTTTGTGATGCTGAAACCACAGGAAAATTGAAGAAAGCAGGTAATTGTAACATCTGTAGTAAGTAAGTACATCAAAAAAATTATTGATAATCGGTGAAAATGTCTTAAAATTTATTTAAACTGATGAAACTTCTTTGGTGGTCACTCAAATATCGGTGTTAAACTGATCAGAACGGTTTTTAAGATGCAAAATATTTTACGGAATAAATAAAATATCATTTTTGTGCAAGACAATGTGAAATGGGGATTCTAATTTCACCAATTTACAATGATTTGTTAAATGATTGTGAATAACTGATTTCTTGTAGTAGTATTTTTCTCTAGTAATTGGAACCGAAAAATGTATGCTGGAATCTAAAGAGGGATCTACCTACAGCAAATTACAGGAGAAAATCCAAAAGAAATAGATTTTAGGCAAGTGCAAAATGTATGTAATGTATTATATTATATTCACCATACATTTTTTTTTCAAAAGAAATTTCAATTATAAAAAAACTGAGCGATGAGAGAAAAAAAAAATTATCATTTACGACATTGGCATAAAAAATACTATTAGAATCAACTATTCACTCCCATTTAACAAACAAAAAATTTAATTTTGTTGATCAGCGTTTTCAAAGTAAACATAGTTACTAACTTGCTTACAATTTTGAAAGCTGCAGAATAAGAATTACATCAAAGACTTCATACGAGAAAATAATTGCCTATTTAAAAACGATGTTTTCATTATTTTTTTTTGCATTTAGTTTCCAACAGTTATTTTAAATGGTTACTTATATTTTAAAACCCAGTGAAAAAAATTTATAGAATTGTCAGTCTAAATTTTGTTAAATTTTAAAACAAATTCTATTCACTTTGTTTTTGAATCCACAGTTCTTGCTCAAATCAGTTCTTTCTGCTGCAGCGTAATTGGGGTTTCTATTTTCCATAATGGCAGGCATTCAACAGTGGTTTCATTGGAACCTTGCACTGTACATAATGTATCGCCTTATAAGATAATGTATCTTTTAATTAAATCCTACTGGTTATTTTCAAATCATATCATTTCTTTCTTCCAGTGTTTGTTATTGTGGGAATGATTTTCTGTTTAACTGTTGCAGTGTCAACTGTATTTTATAATGTTTACCTAATTCTTGGTTCTCGGGTTTGAATCCGGGTCAGGCATGGCATTTTTCACACACGCTACAATTCATTCATCCCATCCTGTGAAGATATACCTTATCGGTGCTTCCGGAGGTAAAACAAAAAGAAAAAAAAATTCTTGTTTAACTTTTTCTTGTGAAAATAAACTTTTAAATTTATTTTTCTCTATGGAAACTTTGCATTCATAAGTCATCACCATCTTCAGTAAATAAAAGAAAAAATAAAACAACCATTTTAAATTTCAAAGAATTATTTTTAATTGTGTTTTAAATGGGTCCTATCAATCTCAAATGACTAACTTTTGTACTTTTGCTTTTTTTGTGCTCTTTATAAGACATTATATTTCCACAACTAACTCTAGAGGTATGGGACATAGATGTTGGATTAGTTACAAATTCAAAGATAATATTAACTATGGATGAATAAAGGTTTATAATTTTTTATATTTATTTATTGTTTAACAGTTAATGTAAGAAGGAAAAGAATGCTAATTGCCAGATTTCTTTTACGAGGGGGCTATTCCATTTAATATGCATTGCTAATCTAACAGAATTCTATCTTCTTCCCAGTAATACTGGCATGGAAGGAAGTTGCTACTGTTATATAATGTTTAATCTATGAGACTTTGTGAGACTACTGTGAACTAATTGGTATTAAAATATTTTAACATAGTTCTTATTAGCTAACCAGCTTATTAGCTAACATAGTGCTGATTAGCTGTTTATTCATTATCTGATACACATCCTTCCCCAACCGCCAGGTTAACTTATAGCACATCATTATATTTAAATTAATTTTGTTTGATTTGATGTAACATTTTAAAATATGTAGGACACAATAGAATCTCTCCTCATTGTTAATACGAGGTGTGTGAGAAAAGTAATGAGATTGGTAACATTGCGAGCGATCTGGCAACGCTGTGTCTACCGGTCTGTGCTACACCGGTTGTACATCCCTTCCATATGCTCAGTACGAGTTTCAACCCCGTTCAGCCAACGCATTATTTTTGACAGCGCTATCAGTGAAGTTGTATATTTGTTGTGTGTGATGAAAATGGAGTATCGGAATTTAGAGCAACGTTGTGCAGTTTAGTTTTGTGTTAAACTTGGGGAATCCGCGAGTGTGACCTATGAAAGGTTGAAACAAGCCTATTGCGAACATTGCTGCAGAGCACAAGTTTTCCCCTGGCACAAATCATTTCTGGAAGGCCGAGAGAGCACGTTGAAGATCAACCTCGCTCAGCAGACCTTCAACTTCAAAATCTGATGAAAACTTTGGGCGTGTGAGGGTTCTTGTGAGATCAGACCGTCGTTTAACAATAAGGATGATGAGTGAACAGTTAAATTTAAACACTTTACTGTACATCAAATTTTGACAGACGATTTGGATATGCGAAAGGTTTGTTCGAAATTGGTACCGAAAAACCACACAACGGAATAAAAGGACAATGGAAAAAACGTGTGCGTTGATCTTTTTGAGAGGATTGACAATGATCAAGAATTCTTCAATCGTGTGATCACAGGTGATGAATCCTGGATATTTGAGTACGATCCTACAACAAAGTGGCAAAACGAAGAGTGACAACTCCATCATCTCCTCGACCGAAAAAATGTCGTATGAGCAAATCAAGGATCAAAACCATGCCGATTTGCTTTTTTGACAGTAGGGGTATCGTTCATAAAGAATTTGTTCCTCCAGGGCAAACTGTCAACCAAGTGTTGTTTTACAAAGGTGTCCTTGAAAGGTTCAGGAAAGGAGTGATTCGCGTGAGACCAGACATTCCAGACAAGCGGATGCTTCATCATGACAATGTCTTGTGTCACACGGTCATTTCTTCAGGGAGTTTTTTTTAGTTCAAAACGGTTCCTCAATCCCCTATTCACCCGATTTAAATCCTTGTGAATTTTTCCTTTTCCAGAAATTGAAACATGTCTTAAAAGGAAATCTTTTGGAATCTCTAGAGAACATTCTAAAGACTGTGACCGACCAGTTGAAGCCTTCCAGCGCTGCTACCAAGGGTGGGAACAATGACTCCGCAGGTGTATAGCTGCCCAAGGGAACTACTTTGAAGGGAATAATGTTGTTTGAAAAAATAAAAACTTTGATATGTAAAAAGTCAGTCTCATAGTTTTCTCACACTCCTCGAATATTGTATCTGACATCACATGTAATGTTATTATTAATGCACCAACTCAATTTAGTTTTGTAGATTTCCAAATAGTGTAGCAGTATATTTATACATAACGTCACATGATGAAATATGTAAATTAATCATATATGAAAAGATAAAATTTTATCTATTTTATCACAGGTGCCAAGACTAATTATTTATCTTGTTCCACAATCATGAGTAATGTAATCGTATCATGGAGGTCAAGGTAGAACAGAAATGTAAAAAAAGGCTTTGAGTTATCTACGATATAGATCATCGTCTGGAAGTAACAATAACTCCTTAGTTCTGTGTAGGAAGACATTAATTGTGTCTTTTTGAGGCAGGTTTCTGATCATGTCAGTATTAATATTGTTACTGATGGTCTTTCTATGTTGTTTGTTCATATTTTCAATTTAGAAATCTCACTAAGGAATATTTAAAAAAGTGGGATGAAATTCTTGGCCTTATTGGTAAACTTGTCCTATAGTGCTAGGTGCTGATGCATGTGCTACGTCACTTATTTGGTTAGTTGAGTCACAAATGATAGAGATGAATTAGTTAAGGAGTTGTTGTGCGGTATGAATTAGAGGGCTTTAATATTTTTTGTGAGTTTTTTGTGTATTTCCAACATACATCAATGTATGCTGGAAAGGTAGATGGAAGAAAATTGTTAGGTTGATTGATATAACTGTTAGTAGGAATATTCCTGGTAGGGTTGATATTTTTGGTCTGCTGCTGATGATTGTTCTTGTGATCATCAATATTTATCTTTGCGTTAGTTAACGAGTTATGAGATTCTTATGTGTTAAGATGCAATGTCCCTGTTCAGCAGGGATACTTCCTGTATAGAAAGGCAGACTGGCTTAAGTTTGTTAATGTTCTCTCTGTTTTAAACTGAAGTGTACGATACTCAGTTGGAAGACCGGGCAGAAAGATTTTATCTGGCTTTTATCGATGCTGCTGAGAATTCAATTCCTCACAGTTCAGGTTAGAGAATTTCCTTTTGGTTGTATTTGTTGAAATAACCCGTGAACCATTTCAGGAAAGTTGCTAAGTGGGTGAGTGATCGGCAATCAATTTTGGTAGATCAAAGACGCACGAGATGAGAGAGAATATTTTCATTTAATCAGAACATCTAAGTGTTCTGATCTAATAACCTCTAAATGGATTCTCTCTCAACCTAGCAGGATATTGTTTCTATTAAAGCTAAAACTTCTATTGAATGATCTATTGCCGGATGATGTTGTGACTTACGAAACCTCATATCATCTGTGAGTTTGGGAGGAAGTTGCTGCTTTTCACTCTGATGTTTTATCTGTGGAAATTACAGAGGCAGATATAATTTACAATTCTGGTAGGATAAAGTTCCAGGTTTCAATGGATTCTCTGTGAAGCTCTTTTCTGTCGGCATTTTTGTTTGTTCTTTCTTTGACTAGAATTTTTAATAGGATGCTCTTTGCTGGTTATTTCTCTGTTTTCTTGGAAAAAAGTTGTCCTTAATTTATCATTGAAAGCTGGTAAAGGCCTATAAGAGTACTTATTGGCATTTATCATAAGGCCTATAACTTATGCCTAAACTCTAAACTATATAGGCCTTTAATGCTCCTGTCAATTACTTGAAAGATTTTTGAGATTTTGTAACATCAAATCATATTAATGATGGATTGAATTCTGAATGTTGTTAATGGATAAACAGTATGGCTTTCTCTCAAGACAGCAACATGGAAGATGCTGTTTTTAAAGATATGAAAATATTTCTTTCTGTCCTGCTGCAAAAGTACCTCAGTGTTATCCTTGATGAGAATCTTTGATTCAAGGACTTTCAATATACTTCACTTTCAGTGCTGCAAAAAAGGGTTGTGGCATTTCTTTGGTGTTTGAAGAACACTTAACCCTGATTGGGCCTTAGTTTTAGAAACATGTGTGTTCTATGTAAGAGTGTTAGCAAAGCAATAATGTTGTTATTGTTGCACTTGTCTGGGCTCATTGATTGAGGTACAAATATTATAGGAACATTTCGTTGAGATCACAGGATCTCTTATTGCTATCTATGATTGGTACACCTACAGGACTTTCTCTTGAAAGGCAGTTATTGTTAATTTTGGTACTGTATTAAGTTCATTGTGACTTAGCTACAAATTTCATCCTAATGTCAAGAAGGTAGGCCAAGTTACCTCTGAGCACATAAAAGAAATAGAAAACAAGGTTTATATACACAAGAATGTGTGTAATGGTACTGAATCATCCAATGGCTATTACACACATTATTTTTCCTGATGTGAGAAGTATGCAGGTTGTTAGATGGATTTTTCCCAGTGGGCATATTACATAGTTTCTTTCTGGACATGGTACTTTTAGAAATAGGTTGGCCAGATTTAGTTTGACTAATTCAAGCTGTGCTTGGAGTGTAGGACAAATTTATGATGTACACCATTTCTTGATGATGTACACCATTTCTTGAATGCCTGTCCCAGATTTGAAGTACCAGATTAGTTCAGACAGCTTGCCAGTGTTAATTCTGAGTTGATCTTCAAGTTAATTGGAAAACTAAAAGGAAATAAGACATAGTTGCTGGCTTTCTGAGATTCTTAGCTCTGCAAAGGACTGCTGAGAGGATTTTATGTAGTTTTTGATGTAAAGATAGAGTAGTTCTCGGATAGGTAGAGGCTTGCCTGGGTCTTTACTTCATAAAGATAGGTGTTTTAGAATCAACTCCTGGTTAACTGAGATATTTGTTGTTAGGATGGGAATGTTGTGTTGAGAACTCTGTGATGGAGCTGTGGTGTGGAAGGGTGTTAAGCATTGACCTCACTCCTGAAAGTGATCAGAGCTGAAAGAGGCAGGATATGTTTCCACTGGAATCAAATTTATGAATTTGTTTCTTGATTTTCAAATAAGTCAAGAATAATTTGAGTAGGTAGAATTATAGGGCAAAAATTTTGTTGTTGGAATCAAAAACTTTTTTGTTGGTATAGAAATATTTTTGGTATTTAAAAGACTCAATAAAATAATTATTTGAGAGCATAATATAATTGAAGTTAAATATGAGAAAAGTTTTGGTGTGAATCCTTTGGTGTTAGAGGAAGGTGCGGGGAATGTGCTTTCGCGAATTGGTTAATTTGATAGTTGGGGATTGTAAGTTATAGTAGGTGGTTGAGTTTGAAAAAGCCATATGAATGTGATATAAGTTGTGTAAATGCAC
>JAAAKQ030244092.1:5666-21256 GCA_010016005.3 Zanna intricata | reverse complement strand
TATTAACTCTTTTTATTAATTAATTTTAACTCTTTTTTTATTAACTAATTATATTAACTCTTTTTTTCACATTATAGTTTTGTAAATCCGTTTAACACTTAATAATAAGCTAAACATATATAAAGTAGAATTTAAATACCAATAATCTTGGTCACACTTTCAACAATGAAAAAACACATTACTATATAATAAACTGATAAAAGTTTTTATTAAGTAACACAGTTTTTTCATATCTATGAAATACTGTTTTCTGGTTGAATTTAAAAAAAGTAGTTCAACATGCAAATACACTCTCGCTGCATGCTCAATTTAATTCTAAACATAATAAATGTATGATTGTTTTTCTAACACAGCTTTCTTTAAAAAGAAATTCTTATAACTACCTACTGTATTCAGAATCTAACTAAAAATATTATGAACTTTCTTTGATTAAATATTTCTACAGAATATCAAACAACTTCACTTTTTTTTATTACTGAATTAATTGCATACATATATATAAAACTAATTTTATTAAAAAATTTGAGAAGGTTATAAGTATTAAAAATAAACCATAACTTACTACTTAAGTCAGCAAATTCAGTAACTCCGTACTCAGCAGTTCCCAATTCATATTTCTGTAAGAAGTTTATCTTTTTCAGATTAGCTTTGAAAATATGGAAACGCTTCTTAAATTCTTTAATATCTTCATAAATTTTACTATGCTTTTTCATAAAATCTTTAAACTTTTCCAGTTCCTCATACAAACCATTAGATCTAACTTTTTTACCATTACTCTGAAAAATAAAATAAATCAGCATTATAAACAGAAATGAATTCTTAAATTATGAATTAAAAAAAAAATGATGAATACATAATTAAAAGATTATTTCAAATTCAGATGTTGTATATAAATGTAATATATAGTAGTTTTTAAGTATTCAAAAAAAAAAAAAAAGGTAGCTTACATTGTTAATGCAGTTTATTTTATAAAGGCATTGCTAACTAAAATTATAATAACAGGACTACAATTAACTAGTGAACATAAATCACTACTCCACGCAATAAAAAGTTAGTCAAATTCAAACAAACATAACAAAATAGAAGAAACAAAAAGAAATAAATTTCAGGTAAATTTTACTCAGGCAATTAATGTTATGGTGGCAAAAAGATTAAAATTGTTTCCTATGCAAGAAGCAACAGTTTGAGATAAGACCAAACCAGTTATACTTCTAATGCTGTATGATACTGTTTCCTAGATAGCACCTTTTTTTAACATCTATAAAATTAACAAACACCATATCCTGATCTGGTACTCAAGATATGTAGTAAGCTACACATTCGTTCACTACAAGGACCTACATAAACAATTCAACAAAGTTATATGACTTTCAAGAATACTACATTTATATATATATATCAGTTAAATAAAAATTGCATCATTTAATTCTCAAATTATTGCAATCAAATATTAAGCTAGTTGATAATGGCCCATCCTTAATTACACTTTGGGATGTTTCAGTTTCAATCAATATAAGAAAACTTCTGTGTTGTACCTAGATATAAGCCATCATTTTAATTACTAAAGAAATCTGAAATTTTAACAAGCCCTAAAGAAGACTGATTAGATTAAGATAAACAACCTATCTTAGCCTATCTAATGGATTATTAAAAATACAAGAATAAATATATCGACTATTCCTAAATAAAAAAATAATTAAATATTCAGAGTTTTAAAAAAGCACTGAATACTTTATAATTGTACATGATATTACAAATCTATTTGTAACCCACTGTTATACATAGGTAAATATAAAAGATGAAATAATAATTATAAATAATACATGGATTAAAAATGTATTCTAGCTTTTTCTAACACTCTGTAAATAGAATTCTCCATTTCCTTTATTATGCAATATTCTTTTAGTCTCAAAATATTTTGTATTCCTATGTCCTCAAAAAACCCATATTTTCTTCCCTCAATTGTTTTACTCTACTTTCAAGCTTTCTTCAATAGATAAACCATATTTTGTTCACCCTTGTGTTTTTTTTATTAAAACTTCTACCAGAAACTTAACTCCAACAATCAATCTAATTTTTAATATCTTCTACTAACATTCACCTTTTTTGCCTCCATGAGATATAGTAATAACAGCATCTCAACCATTGACACAGAATATGCTGGGTTTGAATCCCAGTCAAATAAGAAATTTCTTTTATCATTAAAAAAATTCAATTCAATCAAACCCAAGAAGAAGCTTTTTGAAGATCAGCTTCAAGCTGATCTTGTCAAAAAGCACCATATTTCACAAACCTCATCTTTCATCTTTTTGGAGGATTTAATGCCCAAATGAAAGGAAAAGTTAAATTAAATATATGCAAGTTATAATGAAAGAAACATTTTTAATTGTGATAAGACAGGTATTCTTTTCCAGGCTTTGCCCAGTGAAACAATGTGTTTAAAACAGTAAAAATATACAGCGGAAAAGATATCAAAAGAAAGATTGATTGTTATGCTGGCTGTGAATATGCCGGTGAATTTTTAAAATAATTAATAATTGGCAAATCTGCAAGCCATGATGTTTTAACAGCATGAACATTAATTTATTAGAAATTGAATGGTACCAAAATAAAAAATCTTGAATGATTAGGGATATTTTAATTTGGACTGATAGTTAAGTTTTGATCATAGAATGGGAAGGTAAAATTGGAAAGTGATACTATTCTTGTACAATACAAAATTCCACCATAACTTTAGCTTAGAAAAGGTAAAATTGATATTCCTTTCCCTAAATAACAGTGCAGTATGTCAACTGCTTCATCATTCAGAACTTTAATACAGAAAAATGCTGTTATAGTACTTATTGCCAACTGAAAGTTTTAGGAGCTGATGAGCTTTCTAAAAGCATTAGTGTGTTGGATGCAGTTTTATGGATTAGGAAGCAGGTTACTATACAATGACACTGAGAAATTGTTTCATTAAAGCTGGTATTAAACTTTTATGAATGAATTTCCAATTCCAACACTGAAACTATAACTTAACCAAATGAAAAATCTGGGAAAAAGAGTGAACCTTAGAAAAACATATTGAATCACTTGGAAACTACAAAGCGTTCCTGAAGACTGACGACGAGCTCAACACAGAGGACTTATTGACAAACATCTATGATCTTATTGCTGCCTTAGACTTGACTACTTCCAAAACAAATGACAATAACTGATGATGATAATGAATCCAAACTTACCATCATTTGTAAGCAAGTAAGAGAAGAAATTATAAAATTAAAGCAATACTTCTTACAAAAGGGGTTCCCAGAAGGGGTTATTTTAATAGCTAGTTAGCTAATTGAAAAGAATTTGTACCAGGATTTAGTTTCGAACTAAAATAGATAGCAATTTAAATAACCTACGTATAAATAAATTATATCCATCCATACTTGATTTATACATTATTTTTGGTACATGTGTTTTGATTAATATTCTTGTATATTGTAGCTTCTCTTTGATAAACTTATATTATTTTTATTCCATTTTAGTACAGTATAATAATTCTATTTTCTTATTTTATTGATCAATTTAACTAGTACAGTATTTTTTTTTTATTCAAATATGAACATAGAAAACAGTTTTATTTTCAGAAAAACAATAAAAAAAACTTGAATTTTAGAAAGTCGTTTTAATTTTAATTTACAACTAATTTTTTTTTTTTTTTTTAATTTTAATTTACATAAAACAGATACACAATACTAGTGTTCTATTCAAAATTTTTTTTTTTCTGTACAATACCCAAACATAATACTATATTCAGAAAAATTTCTGAATATAATTTATATCTATATATATTGTGTCCGATATTTGGAAGTCTTTCTGTATATTACTATATAATCTAAATTGTTTTTTCACCTTATTTATCAATTCTTTTACATAATTATTTTAAAAGAACAAAGAATAGACTAGATTCATGCTTCACTTTAACAGTGGAACTTGCCTCCACCTGATTTTCGCCCGTGCCATGTAATGAATTCTCAAGTTACTGTAATTTAGTTATTGATAAAGTTGCTTATCAGCTTTTGCCTTTTCTTGAGAAAGACTTTTTAGCAAACCTAGTTCATTAAATATTACCTACTGAATAAAGTAAATCCATCCATCAAATTATAATCCCTTATTGCATTACATTATATCTCTAAAATTTAATTTCAAAATATGTATGTAAGATATAAGGAATGTCATATAATAATTCAACACAGCAAAACAAATAAAATAAAGATAATAACCATTTCTTACCAAGCATATATATTCAATACCTATACTAAGGCAAAAAGGAGCAATTACATCAAACACACCATTTCATATAGAAACTAGTCTTTTACTTAAAAAAATTCCTTATTACCTATAAAATATAAAAACTCATGATTTGAATGGATATAAATAATTCCTCAGGAGTAATAATCACCAACAATTAAAACTAAATCACATCAAACTATGTACTTACATAAGGCATTTCCAATTGGTAGGAAAAATTATTAACAACAATATAGTAAAATTAATTACATCTATATGTATACAGAATATATGGGCATGAACATGTTATACAATTTTCTTACACTAAAAATTATACAGATTCAGAATTTTGGAAACATATTCATCAAAGCAAGAGATTGTTTATTATGTTTTTTGTAATCTACTTTAGATTCTCAATTAAAATAATCTCACTTGGAGTGGCATTCTAAGAATACATACGTTTTTAATTATATAATAATCTAATCTTGTCAGATTATTAATATATAATTTTTAATCTGTAATTTTTTACAGTCTAATATGAATTCTGGACAGCTCTAACTGAATGAATTATAATAAAAATGCAGTTGTTTATCTGCATGCTGCATAATATTAGTGGATAAGTTTTCCTAAAGAAATATGAATCTGCTCTCAAACAGGCAACATTTGGAGGAAATTAACATTTATTTCTACTTGTATTTGAACCAGTTTATATCAAATCATTGACCAGAAATCTACGATTACTTCATAGAGCTCATCACATCTTTTAACAATTAAAGAATACATTTTAAAATTCCTTCGTAAGAAATTGTTTTTGTATAATTTTACAGTTCCATTATGGGCAGATTGTATTTTCTCCTTCTTTTCCATCCTTTTTTCACCTTTCACTCCAGAAATTATTTATGAATTTTGGCTAAACATCCACTAGATCCAATTTAAATCTATGATGCTTATTTGTCCTAATTTTTCCTTAATATTTTGTAACCTAGAAGGATCACTCTGATCTATTTTCAATAATTAGTCATATCTGGTGACTATATAAAACACTTAATCTAGAGGCAAAGGGATATTACATAGAGCCAAGCCTCTTAATTTCTTCAAAATACATACAAACTTGCAGACAATTTAATCTAAACAACTATATTTTGGTTAAAAACAAACACAATTTATAATGGTGAAGATTTTTTTAAAATTAAAAATGTTCTTTACTTTTTAAAGCACTTGATTACTGTTTGTTAAACTTTCCAACATAAATATGTTATAAGCTTGTTATTTACAAATTTAAAGTGGTAATTCACAAAAACACTACTGGTATTTTGTGTGAATTTTTTGATCTTTATTTTAAAAAGCACACTTCTTGAAATAATACAGAAAAATATTTTTTAACAAATTACGCAATATTTTCTGTAAAAAAAACTTCCTGAATAAATTCTTCAATAAAGTAATGATAAAACTTAATTAAAATTTTATATACATTAAAAAGCACCTTTACCTATCTTTTGTGTAAACCAAATCATAATTACTTCTCAAACAACACAAGACGAAAAGATTAAAGACTAAAAACATGTTTCAACACACTCAGAATTTTTATGATTTTATAAGTATATATAAGGCGGGGTTCACAAGTAAAGTCCAATAAGTTATAAATAGCAATTAGCAACATAAATTGGTTTGTACATGCACAGTAGTTTTAAGTGATTGGTTGATCATGTAACTACTAAATTTATTGGTTCAATACTGTTTACCTTTGCAAGACAAGGTAATAAAATAAGTGTGGTAACAAAAAATCCTGTCAGTGGTGAAATTCAATCAGTGATTAGATTTCTAAACTCAAGACGACACAGTGTTGCTGAAATTCACTGTCAGTTGTGTAAGACGTATGGTCCTACTGCAATGACTGAAGAAAATGTGGCAGTAGTGTCATAAGTTTAAGGAAAACCATTCAAATGTTTACAATGAACAGAAAAGTGGCAGGCCTAGTCTGTGGATTGATGATCTCATTGTACGTGTGCATGCAAAAGTGAAAATTGTCGCTTTATGATTAGCAATCTTTCTCTAGAATTTCCAGAAGTTTCAAAGATAACATTGTTGAAAATCATGACTGAACTCTTATCATTAACTGTGTACAAAATGGGTACCAAAAATGTTGACACGAGCTCACCGAGATCAAAGAATGACATCTGCATGTGCTTTTCTCAACCATTTTAACTGAAAAGGGAGACAAATTATTTCCCCATATTGTCACTAGCGAGGAAACGTGGATTTTGTATTTAAATGCCGAAATAAAACAACAATCCATGCAGTAACATCATTCTGGTTCATCTAAACCACAAAGATTCAAACAAGTCCAATCTTGAAGGAAAATCGTGGCAACTGTATTCTGGGATCAAAAGAGTGTGTTTTTGATTGATTTCATGGGGCCTGGAACATTCATCACATCACAAGTCTATTGTGAAACACTTTCTAAACTGTATCATTCCATTAAAAATCGATGACAGGGAATGCTGAGAGCAGGAATTGTACTTTATCACGATATTGCACATGTACATCTACAGTCCTTCATCGCCTTACAATCCTGATCTTACCTCAGTGACTAAATTCTTCCTACACCTCAAAACAACTGGACTGCAGCTCAACAATTCAAGGAAAGGGTAGAATTGAATCTTGATAAAAAATTCCTTCAAAAAAGGTGGCGTAATTCTATACAGTGGGTTTGAAGATGCTTGTTTCATGATATGTAAAGTATTTAGAACAAAATGGTAGTTATGTAGAAAAATAAGTAAATATCTAAGTACTTGAACCTTTTATTTGAACATTTTTTATTTTTCCAACTTTTGTCATTTTGATACTGATCTGCCCTTATCTTTGAACCACGCCTCATATAATAGAAACAGACAAATAATAATAAATATTTCTACGTTTTATTATCCTTTTATCTTATTTTTATAATTTAGAAGTGTTATTAGTAATATATTTTTAAAAGGTATAAAAGAACAAATTATAATTATACTGTAAAAGTAACAGGATTCCTTAATTAAGATTCATGACAGTAATTTATTTTAAACATAGTTTTTATGAAGTAGTTAATAAATTGAAATGCGTTGACTGTTAGAGATATTTTCTCTTCTAAGATTATAATACCACACAATAAGCAGGTACCATGATTAAGTCTCAAGCAGAATTCATGAGATTGTGTCATTAACTTCAAACCAACTACTAAAATGTACTGATAACCTGGACATTCAAATTCAGTTAAAAATTACTATACCAAAATCAGAATTTATATCTGAATCTACAGCATCACAGAATAGCACAATGTGATAATGATAAACATTACCCACCCAATGGGTAGAAAACATCAAGTAACTGCTAAAACTGCTGGCCTCCATGGCGCGAATGGTAGCGTCTTGGCCTGTCATCCAGAGTTCCTGGGTTCAAATCCCGGTCAGGCATGGCATTTTTCACACACACTACAATTCATTTATCTCATCCTTTGATGATATATCTTAATGGTGGTTCCGAAAATTAAAAAAAAAAAAAAAAAGCTGCTAAAACTAGCAATTAACTATCTGTTGTAATATATAAGATTACAAATATGTACTGGTAACTTAAAAAACAAACAAAGATTTATTTAAATATGTTGCTGTAGATGCTAGCTTGCAGTGAAAAAGGCTTACAGGAGAAATGGTCCGTTCTTCTTTCTGGACGAGAGATGGATTTTTGTAAAATGATAAAATGTCTTTACAAGTAATCTAACTCAGAACCTTCTGAATTAAAAGCACTGTAACTCTTCTTCAAAGGTCAATAGAGATATATTCACTATAACAATATTTTCTATTTATTTAAACCTCTAATCTAAATTAATTTTTCATACATCTGGAAAATGAGGGGTTACAGCGAATAAAAGGAATATTTTTCAATGAATGGAATCTACAAAAAGGGAGACCACACGGATTTGCATGATCCATTCTATTCAGTGACTTAAGCCTTTTAGCAGGTTAAGATCACATCTAATTCACAATAAATTGAAATTTATGTTTTTTTTTTTTTTATTAAGTAAAAGAAGTATGGTTTTAAATATTATAATGGAATGTTTTTATTAATTTTTTTTTTAATAACCATTTTGAAAGTAACATAAGTCTGAAAATAATGTTTCAATAAATAATAAAATTATAACGATATTTTGTTTAAATAATATTGATTACAAAATATTGTTCTCATAAATGCATGTTCCTAACTTTTATATAAAACAGGAAGAACAGATAATATGAACAGAAATAAATCAAATATACAACTAGAAAAGAAACTCATAATTAATAAAAATGGAACACAGAAATAGATATTAATTTGGGAAAATAAATCTTTAAAATATTTAATAATAATTTTGATGATTCTAAAGTATGATATATTAAATACATCAATACATAAATAATTGTAGAAATAATCATAAATAAAAATTAAGACAAATAAAATGAGAGAGAAATAATTTTTATTAGAAATATTTTTATAATTTTCATGAAAAATTAGAGAAGTAAAGAGGAGAATCAATCATTTTATTAATATAAATGTTAAATATTAAAAATAAACAAAATATAACAAAATCTTAAGAAAAATAAAATATATGTAGAGAAAAATAAATGGAGAAACTTTAATAACTTTACTAAACGCATATAAATGTGATCTGTTAAAGAGACAAGCATAGTCATTCCTCAGATCTATGTGAAGTGGCATGAATGTAATAATAATTTGTACATCCACTATATGAAGCACATATTTAAATTATGGTAAAAAATGGAAATAAATAATAACATAAAACAAAAATAAAGTTCAGATCCAGCAAGAAGTATAATCTCCTAAACTGAATTTTTGAATGTCCAAGACACCGTTGTACTGTGAGAATACTGTGTGGAGTTCACTTACTAACACTGTCTCAGGAATTGTCAACCATTGATTATTTAACTCTTATTTAATTTGTGAGCAGTTACCATGATCAAGTGGTCAAGACAAACACTGAACTCTATGTAGACTAAGGGATTATCATGAGACAGTATAATGTAAATAAAAAAATAAATAACATACAGACAGCATAAAACTTATACTCACCATTACCAGTAATATGTACAGAATCAATAAATAAGAAAATTGTGTGATAGGCAGTAGCTACCCATCATAATAAATTAATTTCAAAATTTCAAAAAGTTACATGTGTCTTTTACAAAATATGTACATACTAAGAGAGACAAAACACTAATATATTTAAAAAATATATTTTAACAATGTTATAAGCTTGAAGTCATGATGCCAAAATGAAAACAGTCAACATCAACTCCTTTTTTTCTTTTTTTTTTACCTCCGGAACCACCATTAGGTTATATCTTCAGAAGATGAGATGAACGAATTGTAGCGTGTGTGAAAAATGCCATGCCTGACTGGGATTCGAACCCGGAATCAACTCCTTTTAATAATAACTTTTGTTGTAATGATAATTACATTTTTCAGTAAAAAAGGGAAATTTTCAGATAATTGAGTATAAACAAAGCTCAAAAAATCTCTTTATAATAAACATAAAAGGGAAAGGCATTCAGAAATAAGATTATCAAAAAGATCATTTCTGTTGTCTAACCAATGTCAAATAAAAGAAAAATAATGTCAAATGATCAAATGTACATACGAAAATATTGTAATTTGCAAAATGGACAAACTTGGCAATTTTATTTTCACTGCTCAATCATCAAGAAAAACATCTAGTTACAAACAATTTTACATTACTAGGATCAGCAGGTTCAAACATGAAAACATTTTATTCTTCATTAGTGCTAAAATATAAAACACAGGTTCCATGAATAAATAAAGTAAAGAATAATCAAAAATACAATCCATACAATCACAACTACATAAAAAGGAAAGAGATTGGTATTTCTTTATTTATTTACTTACAACAGATGCCTGTATACAAAGCAGTAATTAAGTACTGGTGCAAATGAGAATCATATCATAATAACAAAACAAAATAAAATTCTTGTAACAAATCAGATACAACATGTAAATATAATTTAATACATCTCCACAAAAAAATATTTTTACATTAATAACAAAAGACAGATATAGTGTAAAAATTTTCCATTATAAATATATATCCATTTCAAGAAAATCGTTGTAAAATGTATTAATAGTCTTCCACAATACAGGAAACCCATCGTTATTCAACGCACTCCTTCAAAAAGTAAAACATTTGATTAAGATTTTTAATAAAAATGGCTAAACCTTTTGACAAAATGCTGATTCAAAGTTGAAATGCTAATAACTTATTATTAAATGTTAAATAACTTATTAAATTTAATCGACTGTAAACTTAACTATCATCCTTAACAATTACTTTTGTGCACAGATAACTTATATTTAACTATTTTCTACATATCTTAGCTAAATTACCAGCGAATTTAGTTATGATGGCTGGCTAAAATGTTTAAACCCTTCGCTCAAAGATGAGGAAACAAAAATATTACTCAATTATACAATGTACTGTAATCAGTAAATGTTGTTGTATGTTGCTAAAATATTTTAGCTCAAATACAGAGTTCATCCCTTAGGTTCTCTTATTGAACAGCAGTTAGTGATTAACATGAGAAGCAAGTTAAAACAAATTAATGTAGTTAGATTTAAAAATTTATGTTCAGAAGAGTTCTTTTTCCACTTATTTCAGACAATAATAATTAGTGACTGAGATGTTCATCTTTGTGTTAGTGATGTTTTCGAGTCTGTTCATCAATGCATGCCATTAATGCATTTGGTAGTATGTGTATCAAGGTTTGCTTTATTTATTTGTACACTAAAATTCACCTATCATATAGGGGGAATAATAATATTAATTTGATAAAGATTATCTTTATAGCATTGGCCTGGAACTGGGCTTTTAACAGTATTGTGATCAACACAGTAGGACTGCTTAGTTAATGAAAAGGAATGAATTTTTTATTAGTGAATAATTTTATTTTTGTTTATGGATTAAATATTTGATCTCTTCTAAACAGGAGAAACAGAAGTACATAACAATTAGATGTTTATTTATTGAAGCAATGTTTATTTTTTCTTGATGGACTAACTCCTAGTGTTTGTTTTATTTTGTTGGACAGAAGATATTATTTAAGGTACATACAATCATTTTTTTAAAGGTATATTTCTTTTTTTTAAATTAATTTGCATTCAGAAAGAGAAAGTATTACTGATTACTTTTTTAATTGTTTTAAACCATCATAAAATATTGACCAAAAAAAGTAAAATATTTTTTTTATCAACAAAAAATAATAATTTTTGTTTTTTATGTATGACTGTTAAAATACTTTTTTACTTACTTTCTCTTTAAAATTAGAGGTTATTATACACTAATTTAATTGTATATGCAATATGACCCACAGCCTTAAGATTAAGTGTAATAAATTGGTAAATATTTTAAATGAATATAAATAATGTAATAAATAAATTGCTTTTGTTTGTTTAACATTAAACACTATAATTATTTCCAAATAATTTGCATAATTACGATTATATTTTAAAATCACACTACAGTTTATACCTGTAGTTTCATAACCTTAACAATAAAATGATGGGAACGGTTTTGCGAAAGAAAGAAAAATAACACTATGGTGTTGTAGTAAATCTCTTAAAAAAAATTACAACTTCCATGAAAGGTTGTTACAGGTATTTTTGACAATCTAGCTTTAGAGCAAGCATTCTAGCAGACATATATCTTCTTTCTGGCACAAACGAGAAATAATAAAATCTTAATGATTTTATAATGACTGAAACTCTGTGTCTCCAATGAACAAACTCATTTATAGGTATAAGAAACAAGATGGTTTGGATGATCATCCTCACCAACTCACTTTTGTGAAGCATGTTCTGAAGTTCTGTAGAATATACAGGGTTGCTCTGCTATCTTTTAAATATTAGAGATAAACTTATAATAAAAGCCATTGTCAAATTTTCAATAAAAATAATTGTACAAGGATCACTAAACAGCCAATCAATTACTCATACATAAAAACTATCAAAAGATGGAAATTCTCAATCACACATTTAAAGAGATCCACTGCAGTCATTTGTAAGATATATACAACGAAAAAGCTTACCTTTGAAACATGTCATAAACTAACAGTAAAAAAAAAAAGAAAAAAAAGTTTTACATAATATTAAACTTTATATTAGTTTCAATTTATATAAGAATGCCAGTAAAAATTCTGAAAACTATTCATAACATCAGAGATGGAAATCTGATATTCCATTCATTCAATATCATATTAAACAATTAATGTTCATGTACATTTAAGAATAGTTTTATCTGTTATTTATCCATTTAAAAGAAATTTTTCTGAAGAACAGTACCAAAACGCCTTTAAATAATTGAATACTGAACTGAGTATTGAAAAATACAGTAAATCTTATCTTTACAAACATTGAGTACTTCTACTGCAAATTCTGAAAAGCTAATCAGCATGAACAGAAAAGATAAATAAAACCTTGTACTATTGATTCTAAAAGAACAATACACAGAATATTAAATTCATCAGTAAGTGCATGAATACACAGTAAGAAACATAATTTTTCCTAAAAAATCTTCTTTAAACAATATCTTAAATGAAACATTTAATAATAAGGAAAATGCATGAAAAAATATACTGAACAAAATATAATAACATTACTAATATAAAGTAAATCACTAGTAATATAAAGTCTTATATCAGTACCTGTTTATTTTTAACCTCTATTTTATCGTTTGCTGGATGACAATTATAACTTAAAATTTCTTTTCTATCCAACCACGGCTGGTCAAGAATTTCAATACGACAACGATTTGGAAACTATAACAAGTAAGAAAAATACAATCTTCTACATGGGTTTTTAGTAAAATAATAAGAATATTTCCAATTAATAATTAAAATGTTTAACTATAGGTATATAAATTACAAATAGAATTGTTTCTCAGTAATCATAAAATACAACCATCCACGGTCAGCTAATGATAACAACTGAAAATAATAACTGATTATGTTTTTTTTGTGGCCCACCAATCAGTTGACCAAATAAACAAATAATTAAAATATACAACCTAGATGAGTAATTTAACAATTAACTAACAGTAATAATAATTAATTATATATATAATTATACAATACATATAACCTGTCCTAGTTTAGATCTAAAATCACATGTATTCTTACAGTAATTAAAACAAAAAAAAAGAACCTTTCCTTGAAAACATATATCTCATTAGTGAATAGTTGCAAAAGCTGAGATTCACAGCTTGTTATAAACTGTTTAATGATGAAAAATAGTAAAATGGTTCTAACACTGTGTTATTCTTATAATAAAAAATTTTAAGAAATTTTACTTTATTAATTTTTTTTTTTTTTTATAAAAAGATTAGAATATTGAGAAACGTGACATTGGGGTTTTCAAGTTTTAGAAGAGGTCGGTGCTGGAGCAACCTGGTATATAATGACCTCCTCAGGCTGAAACTGCTGGAGGGAGCGAGATGGCTGCATATACCAACGACCTGGCCCTTCTGGTGTCCAACCACATGGAAATAGAGGTGAAGGGGATTACCAACACTGCTGCAGCCAGGGTAAGTTATTGGCTGAGGGGCAGGGGATGAAGCTTGTCCCTAGGAAGATGGCCATGGTTGCTGTGGTAGGAAGGTGGAAATTGCGAACAATGGCACTAGTTGTCGATGAGGTCTGGGTGGTGGAGAGCCAGTCTGAAAAATACCTGAGTGTATTGATTGACCCTGTGGATCCAAAGGAAACATGGCAAAGTGACATACCATCTCACACAATTTCTCTCAGATCACAGGAAGTACAGGTTGTACTTGTATAAATTCAAATGATGGAGCACCCTGAGCTGCATGTACTGTGGTCAGTTAGAGACCCTGGAGCACACTTTCTACGAATGTAAGCGATGGGTTGGTCAGCACAGACTACTCCAAAGACTGCTCTGGCTGACACCAGATACCACAATGGAATATATGCTCCGGAAGAGCGACTGGGAAGAAGTGGCAGCGATGGTGACAAGCATCCTGCAAACCAAGATGGAGAGGCGACAGCGTCGGAGGGGGGGCGAATTAATCATCGCTTTGCAACAACCTGAGTGACCACTCATTAGTTTAAGAAATTTGTCTTATATTTGTTTTGTATCATTATGTAGTCTGAATGTCTTTCTTGGTGCCTGCATAATTTATGGTTATAATTATTTATGGTTGTCAGGATCTAGCGGAAGCTCCATACTGTATCTGTGTACTATGTATTTTTTTTTTTTGTTATTTATGTACGATATTTGTAATTTAAGAATATGCACTTTGGTAATTCTTAGGCGGCCTGCACCTGATAGTAGTTGGTAAAATGTTCGGTAGGACTTGTGCTGTGTACCTCATAACCATAGTTATTGTATCTTTCCTTGTTCTGGTGTAATTTGTAATTTTTTATGTAGTTTATAGATTATATCATTTCTTAGTCTAGATGTAAGGTATGTTTTGATAGTACCTTTGTTCATGATACTGTTTATCATATTAGTGCTCTACTTAAATAATCTTGTAACTGGTTATAATTCATAGTCTATAGTGTTACTGTACTTAGAAAGTTTTGTATGGTGAAAGATTCCAAACTCACAGAGTTAATGGGTCACAAGGATGGCCCCTTGTGTGCTGCCTCTCCCCTACCTTAGGGATGGGAAGTAATGGGAACTAGATTGCTGGTGGCGAGATTATAAAGTAACTTGTGTCTAGTTTGTAATGGAGATAACTCCAAGAAAGTGATAAAAAATTGTTTCTCTTTCTGAGCATACCAGTATGACACAACGACAAATAGCTTCTGAGGTGTCGGACAAAAGATAGTGAACGCCTTTAAAAAAAAAAAATTAAAGAAATTGGTTCCTTTTTGCCTCTAAATAAGGCAAGGCAAAAGTGGACATTAAAGAAAAACTAATCCAACACAGGATTGGTTTTCCTGAGAAAAAGTAAACTTGCCCAAAATTATTTGTTGGACTGAAATTGAGAATTAGTATCCAATGGTACAGATTTATATGTGACAACTGTTAGATGTTGACTTCTTGCAGCTGAATAGAAACCTTGCTAGCCAGCTAAATAGCAGCTTTACTATCAGCAATTTGCAAAAAAAAGGGCTCTTTCAGGTCAAAAGTTAATTGGATCAAAAACAGAAGTTAATTGGAAAAATGTTATGTTTTCTGACAAGTCACATTTTTACATTCAGGCAAAGGGTTCCATATCAAAGAAAAGCCATCAGATGAAAATACACCATCAGTTCATAACCAACAACCAATTA
>JAAAKQ030244070.1:0-11049 GCA_010016005.3 Zanna intricata | reverse complement strand
ATCTTTACTAGGATTTGAACCTTAGAACTCTCGACTTCGAAATCAGCTGATTTGCGATGTTGCGTTAACCACTAGACAAACCCGGTGGGTTTTCAAGAATAGGCCTAGTGTAATCAATCAAACTATTTAGAAATGTTGAGGTTGTTTTTATCTGAGAGACCTGCATAAAAAACCAAACTTTTTTTATTAATATCCATTCCATTTCAATATAACTATACAGTAAGACTATTTCTTCTTTTCAAAGGTGAAATTTTATTTAAACTGCACCAGACGAAGGGTTAAGTTTAGAAGGTTTTTTTTTCCAATTAGTTTCAATTTAATTATATAAACACTGAACCAATATTTATAAAGTTGATATTAAACGGTTTATCTAAATCATATATAGTGATACTTCATATTTGTTTCTTCAAAAACAAAATGGCGAAAACGTAGTTACAATTTTTTTTATAGACCAAAAATGGAAAATTATTTGTAAAATAACACTGTACTTTTCTTCTTTTATAATTAAAAAATTAGTAGATATTTTTGATATTCAAAATCTACTCTAATGTAAGGTTTTACCTAATTCTCTTTTTTAAACGTCATATTTTTTTTTTTTTTTTATTAGACTGTTTATTCCTGTAAATTTTAACCGTTATATTGTTAATGGACAATAGTAAATTAGTATTTCTTTCAATACGACTCCTTGGGCCTGGTTTTTTTTTTTCAAAGTTCTTTATTTTGTTTATAATAGCGAAAGAATTTCGGTTAGCATTTTGATGTATATTTTACTCGCAGCGTGACATCTAAAACACTTACTTACACAGTTAGTCTTTGAAATAATGGTTTTTATTTCTCTTACGAGTAAATATGCTGTCAAGATAATAACTATTGAAATAGTACCATGAACCTTTAAAAAAAGGTTCATTTTATTTTTATTTCAAAGATATATTTTAAATTTTAGAAATGTTTTATTAATTATTTCAGTACCTATAAAATATTATTTATTTAATTAAAATAAATTATAACCTGTTGTGTCAACTGATTGTAACAGAGAGAACTACCAATCGAAATAAATTTACAGTATATATTTACATTAAAAAATCCGACATGTAAGTTGTACACGCTAACATATAATTATATAGAAACATACAATATATATAAGAGAAAAACACGCATAGGCAACTAATTTAACAAAATTCTTGAAGATAATGGTATAAATATTAAACAATAATTTAAACAATTTATGTAGAAAATTTTCACTTTTTTCTCTAAATAATAATTAAATCTGTTATTTAAGTAGTATAAAGGAATGAATGTAAAAAATTGAAGATATCAATGGCTGTTTAATTGCATTTTTATAATGTAATCACAACTTAACAATATTCTTCTTACAATACTTAATTAAAATCGTAAATTTGATGGAATGATGAGATATGAAATTATTTTAGATTATTATTAAACTAATTACAATCATTAAGTAAGAAAGCCTTGTAAAATATCTCTCATAATAACATGTAAAAATTAAAATTAAAAGGCAGTCACCAAGAATAATAATTCACGTGGCCACCTTATTATATGATATATTGACTACTAATATAAAATCTATATTTTGATCTACAGTAATATTTTGCTTTCAGATTTTTCTGTTAGAAGGTTTTTATCACTTTTTTTAAGTAAATTATTAAATTTTTTATAGAATTAGAATTTGTTATAAGAGCAAATTACTTGTATTAGGAATTCAATATTCTACTTCCAGAAAAATAATTTTTCAATAATTTCAAATTTTTAGGTTTATCTAGCAAAATAAATTCTTATTACTATTTATCTTAATTAATTTTTTTCTGTAGTAAATTTTATCATAAAACTGTTTTTTTGTTTATGTATCATTATTATTTTTTCTTGGATCAGTAATTAATAATATTAATAAATATTATACCATTTATACTATAATTTATAAATTATTCTTACAGTTAAAAATAATAATGTATTTAGCAATTGGGTTCTAATATAGTTAGAACTTTTACGATTGCTAGTCCATTGTTCATCAAATTTTAATTAGTTTTAATAACATAATTTCATCAACACAAGTGATAAACTTGTTTTTACATCCCAAACGTTATTTTAAATTCTTCTTCCAACTATATTTTGGTTTACCTCGTTTCTTTTCAATTCCACTGGGTACCAATTTTATAATATTTTTAGTGCTGTTCTGTCGTCATTTTCTGTAACTGTGTGGTCGGAATAACTATATTTTTCTCTTTTATGATCCTTCCAACATCTTCAAATCCTTACTGACCTACAATCCAGTACTTGGTCTCCCTATAGTTTCATTTAATTCCAAGCATTAACTTCTCAATCACACTTACACATTCATCCTAATTTTCTTTATTATTCTTTCTGTTACAATTTTTTCAGAGCCATACGTTAATGTTGTATATACTATATATCGTATATAGTTTCTTCTAGTTTTTTCTATTTCAATATTTGATCACTATGTCACAAGCATTAAGGAAATTTCATACGAATAGAACGTAAACCAGCCTTAAGGAATTTGTAATTTATTTGTAGTTATAATAATTTCATTCAAATGACCTTCCTTATCAGTTTTATCCATCCGAGATAAATGATTTATTTTATAACTTAAATTTTTTTTTTTTTGCTGAGAATTTGACCTAAGGATAGAAATACTCCGGCCGCTTGTTTGTAGCCAATTAGACCATTTTTTTAACTTCAGGGGATGCAGAGTTTATAAAAAAAATCATGGACAGAAATCGGTGACAAAGGGTATCACCGGCTGCGGAAACTGCCTCTCCAGTCGGAAATGAAGACAAACATGCAGTAGTATGTTAAACCAAAGAAAGCATTGTTTAGTTTGGACAATAATAATCTCCTATCGTTGAGTACAAGAACAGCTAGGGATCCAAATGATTGTTTCACTGCTGGTCTTACGCTGCGACTGTTAAGCATGTTGCTGCCCATAGTATTTTTGAAGACAACTAGAAAAACTAACTTCCAACATTAAGTTTCTGGTGAAATAAGTAGATAACGTAACAGGGCTTCTTATCAAGCTTGACACCAACTCTCTTAATGTCAATATCTCTAAAGGTGAATAGTTTTCTTACACAGAGGTTCTAGAAGTGATCAGGAAGAGACAAAATTCATTGAAGGCCCCTTCTGGTTTTGATTTGATCATTAATATGATATTTCCTGCCAAAGACATGAAGTACATAATATACTGTTTAAATTATTAAAACTATGGAAAGTTTCACAAATTTTTATGGTCCCAAAACTGGTGAACTTCTTTATGATCTATCCTTATAGAGACCAGTAAATCTTTTGCCTATTTTATTGAAGCTATTTTAGAGGCTATTTCTTCGGAGGAAAAGTGGCTTACTGTGGTGCAAATTCACGTTATTCCAGATCACCAATTCAATTTCCGTAGTAGGCAGTCCATTATTGAGAAAACGCACAGAGTTGGTTATATCATCAGCAGTTTGTTAGAGAAGAATAGATAGTATTTAACCGTCTTATTGGAAGTTTGCAGGCCTGCGCCTGGACTTTAAGCAAGTTGAAAAAGGACTTTCTTCAAAATAATTACCTTGTTCTTCGTTGCAATCCAAATGGGCGTTTCTCTCACATAAAATATAACCAAAAATTTTCTGCATTCATTGACACCAAGTTGAAGGTTTCGCAAGGCCCAGTTTTGGATCCTGCATTGCACTATTTCTTCATTATCGATCTTCCGGTTGTGAAAGAAGTAATGTGGTTTTTTTTACCGATGAAATGGCTATTGTGGCTGTTGATGACAGTGAACCGTAACTTCAACTTATTTATTATCTGAATTAAATCTAATCAGCAGCTGACTGGGTACATGGATTTAACGGTTAAGAAAGCTAAGATGATCCATGTGACGTTCGCAATGAAGACTGGAGATTGTCTATGGTTTCACCATGAGGGATTTTTATTCCGCATACTGAAAGTGTAAGATACCTGAGTCGTCGTTATGCGTGGAAGATATTTGAGGAAGAAGAGAAAGCTTCTTGCATGAAGTTTAAGGAAATAGCTGGTTGCTGAGCAGGAGCTCTGGGTTATCTTTGTCTAATAAGCTACTTTTATACTCAGCAATTTTTAAAGTCAATATGAACGTATCGTGTCCACCTATTGGGCACAAAAAGCAAGAAAAGGTTGAAATTATACAGCTGTTTCAAAACAAACTAGCTCAGGTCATGGTTTGCTAAAAGTAGTTAAATCCACAAATTTTTGGATCTACGGTAAGTCAAGGAAAAATTACGTTTCAGCTTGAAATATGGTCTTAAACTAAATGACCTCGTTGACCAGGCTATAAAACTTCTAGATAGAGATATTGTGCATTAATCAAGCCTCCATCACCTTCTACTCTGTTCTTTGTTACTTCTTTCATTTTTTTTTTTATTTTTTTTATTTCTTCTTTATGAAGTGTATTATTTTTATTATTTTGTTATTGTTTTCAACTTATAATACAGTTCTTAAAAATTACCTTGCCTCCGTTCTACATTCTACCCTCAGAAGTTCTATAATGCTTATAATTTTTGAGAAATCTCAAGGGGAATTCCTCTTTAATGTGAATATGTTTGATATAATTAATGTGCTTAGGGTTTCTATATTAATATAACCGATTGTAAATAAAAACTTGAAACAAGAAAAATAAACGTGAACAGAGAAAACTAAAAAGAGTAAAATAAAATTTTTTAAAAACATTGAATCGACTCAAAGACTAATAAAATAAAACAAATTTTATAACCAAATTGTTCTGTAAGGAGGAAAAATACTTTTCCACTACTGCCTGAATTGAATCTTTGAAACTTTTTTTTGGAATCGGCGCCAAATTTTAAGCGAGTTACGACTATAAGAGATATGGGATACAAATCTATTTTTAATATGGCGTCAACTTGTTAAGTATATTTCAAAGATTGTATTAAGGGAGTACTGGAAAAATTGTTTTTCTGTTTTAAGCAAAATTTATTTTTTTAAACTTTATATATATATTTTTTTGAGTCGATTCAATTTTTAAAAAAATTATCATTTTTTTATTATTTACCACATAAGGTTGAGGTTCATGTGTGAGAATATGGGATAGAGATAACGTAGCATATGAAAAATGTCGTATCTAGTGGAGATGAATTATATATAACGATATGATACTTGCAATTACACATGTAATGATTTCATCCAGATGAAAGGCTGATTGAAATTATTTATGTCATAAAATAGTATTTCAATGTATAGTTAAATGTAAAATGTATAGGTATATGTGTATAGGAAATTATGATCCAAGATAAATCTCAATAATAATTAGTATATTAAAATACAGTGTATTAAAATCTATATATTATTATTATTATTACTATATACATATATTTATAATATATGTATGTATATGTGTAATATTATATATAATTTTTAATTCTGGGAAAATCTAAAATATTCTTATTTCTAACTAATACAAAACAGAAAACATTATAGAAAATTATTTAGCATATTTAATCACTTGAATTGCAAATAATTGGTATGTAGGAGAACTTTCTTTAACAGTTGACTTCAATAACGTAGTCGGTTCAAACGTACGGTTCAAGATGGCGTCTGTGTTTTGGATAATATTTAATTTTATTTTGTTAAATGGGTTTTCATATTTCTGAATATATTTAAACCCAAAACAATAGAATATGGACTTCTGATATTCCTAAAATTTTTTCAGAAAAATTACCTCCAGAACATTATTCAAAATTTAAAAATAAAGTATTAATAGTAAAAATTTGATAGTCTTGTTTAAAATTTAAGAGCAAAACTACTAGTTACAGTAAGGTGGTACTAGATGTAGTATTGCTAAGTGCTATTATGCTATTAAGTACTAGATGCCACATTGCCTATTTGGTTACGTAGTCTCACGTGAATTATTTTTATAACCGTTTAATTTTTGGCGGACTATGATCTCCACGGTACCTATCTCTCGATTTTTTTTATTTTTATAGGCTTTTGAAAAAAAATAACTCTTTTCAAGAACTAGCCTACTTTGGATGAATTAAAATAAAATATCGAAGACAACATCTTTCAATATCAATAAACATTTCTAAGGAAAATTTGTTTTACATACATTTTGAGTGACTTTATGAACACCGAATAATGTAAAATACTGAGTTGATAATTTTTTTTAAATAAAAATTTAGAAAAAATGTAATAAACAAAATTCTATTTAACAATATATGAATAGTAAGTAATACTAAAGTATAAAAATTACTTTTATTGGTATTTCAGGTAAGAGTATATTTTTTTGTTTAATCTCTGGAACTAACATTAAGGTATATCTTCAGAGGATGAGATGAATGAATTGTAGTATGTGTGAAAAATGCCATGCCTGACCGGGATTCGAACCCGGGACCTCCGGATGAAAGGCCAAGACGCTACCCCTCGCGCACGGAGGCCGGCAGGTAAGAGTATATTAATAAAAATTGTTGTTGCACTATAACGCTCACTTAAAGAGGTAAAAAAGCATAAAAAATAGACAGTACCCAATAATTCTATTATATATAATATTATAAATGCTTCAAACAAGGAGAAAAGAAACTCTGATAATTTCCTAGCTTTTTTTATGGAAATTTATAAAACTGAAATTTTATGTAAAAATTAATCCAAGATATAAAAGATAAAACTTTTTTAAATAAAATGGAAGTAAATCTTTTTATAAATTAAATGTGTTTTTTGTAAATTTCCAAAACTGAGTTTAACTAATTTTTAATGTTACTTTAAAACATGTTATTAGTAAAGTTATATAATTTAGCAATCAAAGTGGAATTTGTAAAAAAACTAGACTTCACAGATCTTTAAGTTATTAATCTGAAAAATTTTTTTCTTATCAGCAACGAAATTGCCATTATCTTTGATTTTTTTTTTTACTGGAAAGAGTTCGTTAAATAAATTTATTTCGACAAACTTATCTCGCCTCCTTCGTTTCTTTCCCGAATGCCAAAACACCACATCTTCTCCCTTACTTCCATTCACGTTTGCATTGAAGTCATCCATTATTATCATATATTTTCATTTATAAAAATTTTCAGATTATCATAAAGTCCTGTAACTCCTCTTTAGTTGATACTTATGAACAAACTTATAGCTGTATTATTTCACTTCTCTGTAATTTTCTTACTCAATTTTTCAAATGATATTTGATACTACATGCGAGTACGATTTAAACCACATTATTTTTTTAGTTTTAATTTCATTTGGTATAAACTTCGTTCATCTCGTTTGGGCTCTTGACCGTTAAAATAAAATTCAATTTCAATTTTTAAATATAACATCGATCTCGATTCCTCCTCATTCCTAATAAAACTGTTATGCCTCGATCCATATTATCAAGTTCTTGTAACAGCCACTCCATTTTACCATTAATCTTTAATAACAGTGTTGTAATATCAGTAGAAAAGTTTTATTTTTGTTAATTAGTTTTTTCATTGTCACGCCTTTATAAACTTTGGTATATTTCCTTCTTTTCTACATTTCCACCCTTTCAATACCAAAGGGTTTTTTTCACTCCTTGGTCTTTTGCTATTATTTACTTCTGCTGCCCTTAAATTTGTCAAGTCGTATAATTTTCTGTCTATTAGCAATTTAACTTTTACCATGAGTAACTTGTGTCCTTTTTTTTTGTAATTCCAGGTACGGTACTAATCTCTAATTTTACGCGCTGAAGCACTTAAATCCCCCTTACATCCTTTTTCCTTATATTTTTAAATGGATTCTCTTCAATTTAATTTTCTTTCGTAACTCCTCATTTTTTTAGCTATAAGCGAGATTAATTATTTCTTTTCTTCTATTGCCTGTAATTTTATTAATTCCAATGAGTCATACATTCTTATATCATTCAGGGAATATTTCAATTTGGTAATAATTTCATCTTTAACAATTAGTTATTATATTTCCCGTACAAAAAAAAAATAATAATAATATTACCTTTCTTTTATCTTTTATTTTCACTCTTATATTTATCAAAGTTTATCTTGATCTCTATGTCATCTGTTTCATTACTTTAATGAATCCCGACTTTTATCAATATTACTGTATCTACCTTTGATTTTAATGAATCTAGTTTGCTCAATTTACTCAGTATTTAATTTATTTCGTGTTTCATTTGAAGAATTTGTAAGTTTAGTACTATCATACACTACAAGCAAAGGTTATATAACATATTACGGGAAGAATGGATTCTCAATACAATTCTCCCTATCTAAAAAAAGGGATTCTAAAAATTTTAATTTTTTTAAAAAATAGGGATTTATAAATCCCTATTTAAAAATCATTTATTTTAAATGATAAAAGTTATGATTTAAACGTTATTATTATATATTTTTTTATACAATCAAATGTTTCATTAACAAATGTTCGAATATCAACCTGTACTCATAAATATGAATGTTGAATGTGTAGTGTCATATAAATGTTATTTCTGTAGTTTTTTCAAATTATTCATATAATAATATTTTTGGTATTAAAAATTTTCACACTTAAAGTTTAAATATTGTTTTTAAAATATTCAATCAGGCAGTCAAATATTGTATTGCTTTCTGATTTTCTTACTTTAATTTTTTTTTTTGTTATTTTTACAACTATCTGTTAACCTCACTATATTTTAATGAGAATTTCTATGTATCTTTTACTGATTTTACTTGACAAACATAAACCGCATGACTAAACTGGTTTTTAAGTAATCTTTAATTTTAAAATATTTTTCATTTTATAGCCTCCTTCTCTAGTGCCAGTACATTTTTTTAAATTTAAAATTTAATTCTTTCTTTTTTGTTATCATATACTTTCTCAAATCAATTTTATGTTTAACATTATTTCTAAATATTTGATTTTATTTCTTGTAGCAGACAGTAATGAAGAAATATGGTAATAATCTAATTGTTTTTTATCAGTATTAATTGTTTGGTTTTTCTTTTAAATCTGTATCTTAATTTTTCCTTAATGAGGTTTGAAACTAGAATAAAATTTTTGAAACGAGCTAGTAAATCTACTAGCTCGTAACTCCTATTACTGTTACTGTAATACCTACCGATTCAGTTAAATTAAATTTACATATTTGAAAAGTTATGTAATATTACTAAATATTTTTTATTTATCTTAATATGTATAGGCTGCTACAAATGTGTATCAGTGGCAGACAGTACATTGTTTTAATCAATCTGTTACATCGTTAACACAAAAGATGTGCCGTGATGCATAATTTTTTATTTGATGATTTTCTGTAATAGATTTATAAGATATGAACTGTATTTAGAAGTTGTTTATTACTTCCACCCGACTAGTATTTATCAGATTTGAACACGCATATAGCTAATATTATATTGGCGGTATTAATTAACTCTGACATGTATTGATTGACAAATATATCAATTAGTCTGTACAATCGCTGGAAGATAATTGAATTAGCGGATATGTAAATTATATACCATAAATTTAGGTTTGTATTTGATATTTATTCAGAATTATTCATTGTAACTATATAAATTTAACCAATTTATAACGTTTGATCACGTTAAAGCGAATAAATAGACTTAAAATCTTAATTATTGTATTGTTTTCATTTTTTTGTTTCATTTCATGTACGTGCTAAACTTAACAAATTGTTGTCTTCTTAATTGACTAGGTCATTTTTAAAATAATTGAAACAATTTAGCTAAATTATAACCTTTTCGAATTCACATAAATGTACACATGCGTGCGTCCGTGTTTCTTATAACTTCTCTTGAAAAATACATATTGTGTATTCTTTGGCAAAATGAAATCATTAAGGAAAGATTTAATTAAATATAAAAAAATATGTTGACTCGATTGTATCTCTTCATCTTCCGTATATTCCTTCACTCTAGAAGTAATCATTTTATCCATCGCTATAGTATATATTGTGCGCGCGCGCGTTTATGTTAAATTAAACAACTTTTTACTCCCTTGTACGAAGGAAAAGAAGTATTGTGATCGCAAAAAAATTTCGGATTTCAGAATTTATGGTTATTTTATCATTTTTGTGGTTTAATAATCGAAATAGCCATCTAGATTTCGATTTAAAAGCAATAAGGGTTTTGAGCATAGTTTTTAATTTCCCTATTTACGCATGAAAATCAATTTACAATTCGTGTAGTTAAGTCAACTAAAAATTCAATCAATGGATGGGATAATTTCTTAATAAACGAATGATGTTATAATTTCTATTTGATATTACAGTTTGATCCTTTCTACACAGGTTGCTTTTCCTTAAATTTTTTTAGTATTTTTCTCATGCAATCTGTAAATATAAACTATTTCATCTAGTTTCTTTTTCTAGGACATTTATCTTAGAAGAAGTATGTGGACTGTTTCTCTTGTGGCAGGTACGGTCAAGGTCAGTGACACGTGGAAGATATAGAAATAAAAATCTTTTTGGAATCTCAAATTTTAATAAAAAAAATAAAATTTGCCATAATTTGAAAATATAACCGAAACAATAATTAATACTTTACGTCTACTCTCAATAATTTTTTATTAATTGAATACATGAGTATTCATTCATACTACATTTAAAATAAACATTCTATAATTTCGACTGATTGTCACGTTAACACGAGTCACCAATACCTATCATTTTTTTTTCCTTTGAATTATTGTATTTAAGTTGTTTTACATCGCCAGACATCTCAGGTATACGGTGCCAGTAATATGGGTGCTCGATAGCTTTGGAAACTCGCCGCCATCTCGTATCAAATTATGTGAATTTTATTTTTATTTTCGTGGGTGTCGTTTAAATTTTTCTCGTATTATGCCTTTAAGTAAGCCACATAATCAAAACGATATGAGGAAGATATTGCTTTTCATGAATTCAATAATGAGTGGGAGAAACTCATTTTGTTTACTGATAAAAATACATCGAAACCAGTTTGTTTGATTTTTGGTACTAGTGTAGCGGTGCTCAAAATAATTAGACTGGAGCGACATTTCAAGGAAAACCACTGTTAACGCAATAGCTAACTACTAGCCGTGCGAGGATAATTAGGAAAT
>JAAAKQ030244059.1:0-11050 GCA_010016005.3 Zanna intricata | reverse complement strand
ACCAAAGAACACCGGTATCCACGATCTAGTATTCAAATCCGTTTAAAAATAACTATCTTTACTAGGATTTGAACCTTAGAACGCTCGACTTCAAAATCAGCTGGTTTACGATGTCGTGATAACCACTAGACAAGCCCGGTGAGCCTTTGAGTAACTTAAAATAACAGATCTACACTGTGAAATCCTTATAAAATTGTTTTGAATTAGACGTATAGAAAACCTTTAGCGGTTTTAACAGATTTATTCAGTTATATTTATTTAGGAATAATGTAATTTAAAAAAAAAAAACTAAATTATATACCGTATTTGCTCGAATCTTAGCGTCACTATAAATGTTCAAAAGATTTTTTGAAAAAGTAAATAAATAAGAATAACAATTTTATTAAGGTTTATTTAAAATGAATTGTATTACAAAAAAAAAGTAATATAATAATAATAATAATAAATTACTTCAATGGATTATACAAAAAAAAAAGAATATATAATTTGATAGGCTAGTTAATATTAAAAATAAAATTTTAATTACATAATATGAAGTCGCAATAAATAAAATAATTCCATGTAGATAATTTAAATTAAATAAATATTAAATGCTATCAGTAACCTTTGTTTAGCCTCTCTAACACCGTTAGGTATATCTTCAATGGATGAGATGAATGAATTGTAGAGTGTGTGAAAAATTGTATGCCTGACCGGGATACCAACCCGGGACCTCCAGATGAAAGACTGAGACACTACCACTCGCGCTGCGGAGGCCGGCAATCAGGTAACCTTAATTTTTAATATTACTACTGCCTCTGGAAGAAATTTCAATATCCTCATTATCCTATATTTGGTCATCTTCTGTTCTATTCATGGTATTATGACCCAGCATTTTTAAAAGAAGGATTTCAGCAGTTCATTTGGGACTTTATTCCAGGTGTCATAAAGCTTTTCCCCTTTCCTGAAGTAATACGTTGTGAGCGTTCCAGGAGGGGGGGGGATGCCAGGGATAGTGGTTTAGTCCGGTAGTGCTCGATAGTGCGCAGGAACACATACGCATATAATGAAATATTGCGACCCCGACATGAGCGGGTATAATTCGGCGGGCATAAAACGAATGAAAAACGGATTCCTCCACCTCGAAAGAAAAAAAAAGTGTCAGAAAGCCTGAATAAATTTTATTTTTTTGGAAGCAGTTAGAAAAATGTTTGTTGAATGTTAGCAGTTTTCTTATTATTTTTTAAAATGATTTTTGAAATGCTTTATAATACAGGTATCGAGTAAGCTGATCATAGATACGGGATTACCACAAACTCACAATTTTTTTCTTTAATTTATTTTCCAATGAATCCGTTAAATGTTCATTAAATTTATCTATTACACGCATGTTTTAGATTTTCGGAAAGTTCCTAGTCTTCTTCTGTTCCACACAGAATTTGCTCGGCCTTCCATAATTTCTAATTATCCAACAATTCTTGGGCACTCGGATACGTATTTTCTCATCATTGGGAAATTTCCCGTTAATGTCTTTATTTTCCTATTTAATATTAAAACTGAGGTAATTTTTGGCCAACTGCTGGAATATACAGTATAACAGAGACAGGTTGTTTTTTCGTACCTTATTTTAATTATTTAATTTTTAACTCCTTTTCACCCTTTGAAGTTACTGTATATTAACACGCATCATATCAAGGTAAAGGGAGGTTTCATCCTTATTTCCAATATCCATAGATTCAAATGTGTGTTTTGCACGAAGTCCAATGATATTTCGCTTAAACTGGACGAGTTTATTTTTAAAATTCGCAAAAATTTCTTGCAAATTGAAGTTCTCCGTCTTAGAGAAAATTCATTTATATTTTAGTCTTTTATTCTTAATACTAAACATATCTGATAAGTGTGAAAGGATATCAAATATTTGTAAATACTTAGCAACAATGTAAATTTGAAGTTAAAAAAAAAAATTATTAGTATGAAAACTCCACATAAATAACAATAATTTTTCTGGCAGATTTTTTTTTGAAAAATCATCTCGATATTTACAAATACATTAATATTTTTTAGAAAGTATATAATTCTCGTCATCCAATAATTATATTAGCTAAAACAGATTTCTCTGTCTCACTCTTTCTCTGTCTCACCCCCCTTGCCCCCTCGCTAACACTCTTTTCTTTGTGTGTTGCGTATGTGTGTGTGTGTGTGTGTGTGTGTGTGTGCGCGTGCGTGCGCGCGAGTAAGATTTTTATATTATCGTGTAAAAACACAATGTTTAAAAACTACAGGCTTATTCAAATAATGACAAAAAAAAAACGAATCAGTCCAACCATCATAATAATAATATTAAAATAATAAAATAAATATTATTTTTATTGAATATTCCGTCGCATTGTATTATAGGATAGTTGTTATTGTTTCGTTACAAAAACAAGTGTTCCTAGTGGGCGCCTAAAATCAACATCAAAACCAAACCAAAGACCAAGGATACCAACAACTAGTAATAGTATAGAAGAGCCTCAAGTGGGACAAAGAGTTGGAGTGCGGCCAGGGAACATTAAGATGACGTCCCTCTACTAACAAACGACAAATTTTTACGATCAAATTAATGGCATAGAGAACCATTACACGGAATGGTTGCTGTGAACAATAGAGGGGTGGCATTTTTAACATTATATATGATATTAAGTCCAGTTCGACCATCGTACTCACTACGTAGAAACAATATGACGACTGAATTTTTACAGGTCATAAATTACAAAACTGTTAAAGAAATAAATAGTGCTTTAAATATTTTCCTTTAAAAATTTTAGATGAAATCTTTGACCAGTAAAAGATTGGTAGAATAACACGCTAGGTTTATTTTTATATTCCGTAAAAAAGAAAATAATACTTCCTATTTGTATTAAATAAATCGATAATCCGTTTAAACAGTAAAAGTTTTTATGTTTTGTTTTTCCTTCTACAAACAAGTATGTATGTAAAGAATTAAAGAACAATTTTATGAAAACATTTGGTATCCACGTTATACACTTAGCCGTGAACCTCCTAAACAACGGTAATGACTTTGGAAGTTTAAAACGGCTACTCGTTCTGAACGTTAGTAACTCTATAGTGTCTTAAGTGTAACTTCAGAATAAGTTCTGAAGATAAACTCTTCGATTTTTATTTTAAAATTTATTTCATATTCTTTTATTTTTATTATTCTTCTCACTGTTTTATCGTTTTTTTGACTATATATGACTTTTTTTTTTTGTTTCCTTTTTCTTGTTTTACTGTTGCATGTAAAATGTTGTTCATAATTTCTTAATATTTTTGCTGCTTGTCCCAAAAGTCCTTTATAATACTAGTATGTAATTTTTTAGAAATTTCACTGGGAATTCTTTTTAATGTGATTCCGAGTATTACCCAGTTTGCTTAAGGTTAAAATAAATCTAACCTACTCTAAATATACTTTGAAACTACAAAAAAAAAAATTCGTATTCACAAATTTATAATTCGTATTATTAATATTATAATTCATAATTATAAATAACAGATAAATAATTTTCCTTTCTTGTCTATCCTGAAGAATTAAAACACATTATTTGTTTAAAGTCAACAATTGTTGTTCAAAGTTAAATACTACAATTAAATACAAATATCTAATTTAGAAAATAATAATCACAATTAGACAATCAAAGATATAATGAATATTATAATTTCTTATAAACCACCCCAGTAAGGGGAAAAAAATCATAGAAAAAGAAAACAAGCTAATTGAATTTGAAAACATAGATTTGTCTGGGAGCTAAATTGAAGGACTAATTTAGGACATTATAAAAATAAAATAATTCTTGTAAACCGATCTCTTTTTTTCAATAAAAGATGTATATTTTAACAACGGGTGGTTTTAATGGAATTTGGTGTGAATGTACCAAACATGTAAAAAATAAATTATTTTGTTATTAATTACAAATAGTAAAAATTATTATTAATTTATTTAATTAGAAAAACAAAAATAGACACGAAATTATCTAGATGTATAACTTTTACGACTAACTTTAATTATTTTAACTGTTTATCAATCGATTTGAACGAGTAGGGCATCATTTCTTATAAAGTAAGGCAATCATCTTCAGAATAAAAAGCGTAAAATTTTGTTTAACAGAAAATTATTCTTAAAACTAATATTTGAGCAGCTAATAACATTTAAGGAATATAAATACCGACGAAATTTTCAAAGTTAAAACTTTCAAATTTGTTTATTTTGTAAAAAATTTTGCTGGGTTCATGTATATAAAATATGATTTTAAAGATATAAATTTTTATTGAAAAAATTATAAAATGGGGGACAGAGTAAAATGTATCGAGATATGAATATTTGTCTATATAAATTTTTTCTTTAATTCCTTCAATCAGACCATTTATTTTACCACACTTCTCGTGACACTAGTGATCTATGATTACTGTAATTAGTGATCCCTTAACAACGAAATAGTTTTGTATTAAAAATCATTTTAAAGTTCATTAATTTTCAAAATTATTTTAAAAACTGTTTAGGTTATGTTTAGGTAATCAAACATTATTCTTTAATTTAAAGATATCCTAAGCCTAAGATTTTATGATTAGTACTGGTATGGCGGTGGTGATGATGCGGAAGTGGCGGTAGCAGTAATATTACCAGTAATAGTGATATAAGTTAAACAAGGAGTAGGTTTGGTAGGTAATAAACAAAAAGCAACAGGAATTATAGGTGTGTGAATAAATAAAAAAACATACCATTCCACTAATTAGCAATACAAAAGCCCACTGGGCTGATCTAGTGGCTAACGCGACATCGCATATCAGCTGATTTCATAGTCGAGAGTTCTAAGTTTCAACTTCTAGTAAAAGTAAATCCATATGCTTTTATATGGATTTGAATACTAGATCATGGATAACGGTCTTCTTTGGTGGTTTTTAAATTAACCACACTTCTTCGGGTTGGTCGACCTGAGATTGTACAAGATTACACTTCAATCGGATTATACTTGTATGTATGAATACTCATTCATCCTGTGAAGTAATACTTTACGGTAGTTCCGGAAGCTAAACATAAAAAAAAAAATAGCAGTATAGAACTGTTTCAATTACAGCTAAAAGAAGCGACCAGGTAAAAGAAGCAATGGCACTGTCTACTGCCATCCTGATTGGCATTGAGGAAACAGACTAATGTTATGACTAATGATAAGGAATGAAAATGTTAGAGTAAAAATCAATACAAATAAAAGTCATTAGAGTAAAAATAAATTGGTCGGTCTGTATGTCAGGCGAGTCAATTTTAGTGTATTGGATTGAAATAAAAACGAGACACTCACTGCGTACTTAATTTAATTTTAACTTTAAATTACTAAATAGTACACAATATCTTTTTCGACTAATATTCAACGACAATTTTGCTTAACACTGGTCTATGATATGAAAAGTAATAGACATAAGGCATAATAAGCAGCGGTAGAGGGGCTCGCGCAGTCGGCGACGTTCACTGAGTACGCCGTGCCAGCTTTGCGACACTCCGACACAGTCTTACTCTCTCGGCACCGGACATTGGGGTACCTCTGCGTTGTCCATATTCTCCCCTTTCCAACGAAATGCGTAATTTATACTTCCGGCTGAGTTTTGCACCGGCTGAGGCTGAGAAATTGAATTTTTATTCTTTTTTACATATTTACTTTAATTTTTTACAGATAAATAATGCCCAAAATACACTTATTCTTTAATCGTTACATCACAAATACACTTTAATCGATCTATCTCGACAAACTCTAAACACAAACACACGATTAACCACGCTATCACTGGCAGAGCACACGTTTTGGCCAAACTGTGCCCCCTTCCCGCACACCCACTGGCCAACGATGCAAACTCAAAGTTTTATCGACGAGCTGACCATGTAAGTTATTAAATAACATCATATTTACGTCTCTGAGACTATTAGTTAGCGAATTATTAAGGCAAGATTATATAGAAATTTTTTTCTGGTACCCGTATGTTTCGGGGTGATTTTAAAAACGTATCAAGACAAAAACTATTGGGAAAATTAAAATAAGAAACGTAAATAATTGTAAATTCATAATTTCAAAACAGTTCAGTGACTGATCTTCCCCCTCAAAAAAAAATATATATGTATACTACATGTACACGTTACTTTCAGTTAATAAGAAAATTATTGTAATGTAAAAATAATTCCTTATACTAATGACTCGAGAGAAAATTGTAAATATAGCGAAAAAATTAGATTCAATTTCCAGTTTAGACCCTGAATTTTGTTCTTTAATCAATCGCATATTGCACAACAACAAATTAATATAAAAAAAAAACATATAATAAAAAACAAACTAAAAGTTGAATGAAAGTAATAGGGGTTGAACATAAATATTTATATAAAACTATACCCAACAAATAAGAGGGATTACAGTTCGTTAGGAGGTAGGAGGTAAGGGATGGAAAATAAAATTGAAAGAAATTTATATTTGATGTGTAAGGGGTCATACAACGCTTGAAGCTAAAGATACAGTAGATGTTATATTATGGTGAATAGGCCGGGGGTTCATAAATAACAACAGCAATAATGATGTAGGTGGAGGGGCAGACTCGCGTCAATTAGTGCCAAGGAAACTTCGAATGGCTTTCTATCGTCTTAGGGTAACTGAGGGTTGCTTCTGTAACCTTCCCCCTATAGTTCAGAACAATAATGTAATAACATCACTTCAGTACTACTATTATAGCAAGTAACCAAGCCTTCATGATCTTTGTTCATGATAATATGGCTGATGGATAGAATCATTGAATTATGTACTGTTACATTACAATTATTTATTTTTAAGTAAATGTAAAAAAATATGAAAAGATTTTGTTTTTATTCACCTTGAAACTATCAGTTGATTTTGTAGTGCGAGAAACTCTGACTCTGACCGAAGTTCGAAACAAACGAATATTGAAAATGAACCCATAAGAAGCACCAATTAAAGCGGGATGAATTTATTCAGAATGACTGTCGGATTAGATAACTGTGAATCACTACCCAGATAGGCTTTTCGAAAAAACAATTTGTCTATTAATCATTCTTTATTGTAAAACAGGACTACTATACGAGTAACATTTTTTCGTGTTGGATGCTACGCAAACTCACAGAAAAGGATAATAACGAAAGAAATATTTTGAACAGATTCTGAAACATCATCATGATGAGTGAGAACTTTTTCTATATGGTGATGTGAAACAAAACTCGATTACATCATTATAATCAAGAAGAAAAATGATAGAGCGTGGAATACTGTTATGTAGTTCACCATAAACCAAAAAATTCAAAACGCTTCTGAAGAAAATTATCTTAATAATTTCTAGGATTTCAAACACGTATAACTGACTGATTATTTTGAAACTGGGTTATTCGAAAATTCCGTGTGATACAAAAAGACATTAAAAATCATCTTAGGAGACGTGTCATTACATGATTTACAATTTACAGAATCGATAAGGTATGCTCGGAAAAACACACCATGTGCAACGGACGAGACTCTTGTGAACTTTGAAATTTTAACTTATTTTACATTATCCATACGCACTAGATATGGTATCCAGAAATTTTAATTTCTTTCCACAAATAAAAATATTAAGAATATACATTTCACTGTGGATTACGAACTGAAGAACGCACTGAGGCCCTGGGTCAAGAAAAGACTTCCAAAAATTCTTCATTGACAAAATCAATCTTCATACCGTAATGAATCATCCCATCCGAATGTGGAATCATCATTCATGTGGAATCATCATTGTGAAAACTGGTTTGTCGTTTGAATAAAGGACTAATTCGGCCATTGAAGAAAGGACTACCAATATAGATGGTGACTACATGCAAAAATTAAGTGCATGATTTTGTAAATAAAATGTACCTTTATAACATTTTCTTCATATAACAACATCTTTTCATTTGTCAGTTATAATTTGCTATGCATTAAATTTCAGCCACTTTCGTATTTATAAACTAGTATCCGAATCAAAAGCATTAAAATCCAACATACCCGGAAATTCA
The DNA here is from genome assembly GCA_010016005.3 of Zanna intricata. Classification (NCBI taxonomy): domain Eukaryota; kingdom Metazoa; phylum Arthropoda; class Insecta; order Hemiptera; family Fulgoridae; genus Zanna; species Zanna intricata. Next base: position 3,021 of record JAAAKQ030244059.1, on the reverse strand, counting down.
TTAGCCTATTTTTCTTAATTAAATTCCAGTGATACATTGTTGTATTTTATATGACAGAGCAAATAAATTTAAATTTTTATATTTGAATGATAATATTTTAGATTGTAGGATGCGCGACGTATGACCCTAAATGAAAACTATAAAACTATAGACATGATTTAGTTACTTTTCTCATTAGTACTAAAATATTAGGAGAACTGTAATTTTTAAATACCCATAATCTCTTTTGTAACTAAAACAGCAGCAAAAGTTTTTTTCTCTAATAAAAAAAGGATATGCTACACATCATGAGACCTCTGAATATCAAACGATTGAATCTATTAATTTATAAACAAAATCATTTGTTTTTTATGAAATTATTTAAAAATTTTTTTGGAATAATGAATGTATTAAAATTATTATATTTATATATCGCAAGCAATGTTATAATATAAAGAATAAATAAATTTGTCTTAAAAATTACAATTAAAAAACAGAGTAAGTTATGATTAGTCAGGAATATTCATATTTATTACGTAATAATTAAAAAATCAAAACACAAAAAAAAAGTTCCTTGAAAAGAATTTTATGTTCAGATACAAAGGAAGGTTAAAATCAGTTGGGTCCTAGGAAAAACACAAACGCAAAAACTATATAAAATATATTATAATCTATATTATTATATAACAAAGGAGGATAATGGAAAATCCCATTATAATATTTAATCTAAGAAAAATGGCAATTTGTGTTAAATATATTACCGGGAATAAATAAAATCAGATATTCTATGAAACTTATAATTCAATGAATAAATATTTTTCAAGTATCTTTCTCTACTCCATTTATAAACTCAAAGTATAAAGTCCCATATAATTAGAATGAAAAAGAATCTTTAAAAAATTCTACGAACAGTAGGAATATAATTTAAAATATAAGCTCAAGTAAGAGTTAGTAGTAATCCTCACTTGATTTTCACGGAAATAACCTGTTGTTGTAACAACAACTTAAATAACCTGTTTCATCACAAACTAACGACTTGATTGACTATTCATAACACATTTTTGAAAAATTGAAATATTTATTAGTTTTGTATAAAATATTGTAAGGGAGCCATTATAACAGGTTTTTTCCAATTAAGAAGAAAGAAAGAAAGAGAAGATAAAAAAATTAATCTAAAAGGAATTTTTCTATAAAAATGGGATTAAAGCTTCTGTTCGACCAGAAGGATTACCGGACCTGAAAAATAATTTATAGAAAAACAAGAGGGCGCAAACAATGAAAATTATTATGCTTCAACAATTAAAAGGACGATGGGTACTGGTTTTGCTGGCTAGGATGTATAAGTACTGCCGTGTAGTTTTACAGGCAAAAGGCAGGTGAAAGAAGAAAAAAATAAAGAAGAAGAAGAGAAGAACCACACCATGACGAGGTTTCAGAAGAAAACTTGCTGGAAGGGCAGCCAAACCGAAGAAGATGGACCTTCTCCTAACCTACTACCTATTTTCCTACCGAAACTTACAATTTACTTCAGTCAGCGCATGCGACTTCCTCCGGAAAGGGAAGAAACATTGCTTCCGCCAAATATTAGGGCCCCGAAGGCATTCATATCGGGTATATTTCGGAAAGGCACCGTCACCGAAAGGACTTCAGTGGAAGGACTGAAGGGGAATCACGCCGGAAGCAGCGGGCTGTTGCAGGCCCGGCCTCCCGAATCCAGCCCCAGTATTTCTCCAAACTTGCAAAGGAACGAAACGCAAATACTAAATCCATCCATAAACCAAAACAATAATCAAAAACCGCCAGTTAAAAATAATGACCCGCTTGATACGAGAAAGTCACAGAAGCAATGGGCATCAGCCAAGGCTCTGCAATTTGTAGGGAGAAATGTAAATTCCCTCCACCCTTGTGTTCCGTTCCATTGCAAGGCCGAGTTCGGTGCAGCGTGTGATAAAATAGTGAGATAACAGATAGGGGTTTGATAAGAATGAAAGAAGAATGCGGTCACGAGTATTCCATTTCGGAAGTAGAAACAGTAAGCCGTTCGGTGAATTATTTGTAGTGAAAGTGACACTCCGGAGGTTAACAGATAAAGAGAGAAGTTAAAGATAGAGAGTGAAAGTGACAGTATTCCATACATTCTTAAAGTGTCGGGTAGTTCTTTTGTAAATTAAGTAATAATACTTGCAGAAAGTGAATTGAATTAATTTCAGATTTTGTTGTTGTTATTATTTTCTACCAGTCGTTATAACATTTTTAGTAAAGTGGACTGTTTGCATTATGGTATTTATAATTCAACTACCACTAAATAAATCTTATCTTTTTCTTTGAATTACTATTTCGTATATTATATCTATAAGGAACCTTAAATTTAAATGAATGGTGTTTTCGTAATTCTAACATCTGAAAATTTAAAACATAAATAATTTTCACCACCTTCATCCACCATTCAACCTATACTGTACTTTTCTACGAAGATGGTAAAAACAATACGAGAAAATATAATATTATGATTAATTAAAGAAATTCTGTAATAATAATACAACTGTAATTCTGTATAAAAAAAAAATGGTAAGAATAATATACTCATAATAAAAAAAGTTCAAAAAACAGAAAACCTAAAAATTCTATTTTTAAAAAATAAAAAAAGAAATAATATACACTCCTACATAAATGAAATTCAACTGCGTGGTGACAGGAAAAGGACAGAACTAAAAGTTGTTGAATTACTCCCTTGGGTCTGGTATAAGATAAAACATGATTTGAAAAAAAATATGTCGCAATATGTTAAATAAAAAGTTTTATAGTTACAGAAGCTATATGCATCTTCTACAGTAGTTTTTTCTTACATTTTACAAAAATTATTATAAACTTAAAAACAAACTGTTTTATTAATCCAACAAAGAGTTAAAAATGTAAATAAAAAGTTAATAGAATAATTTAAAAAAAGATTCGTGATAAATATATGTTTTTTTTTTCTTTTTTTTGTCTTCAGTCATTTGACTGGTTTGATGCAGCTCTCCAAGATTCCCTATCCAGTGCCAG
>JAAAKQ030244048.1:0-11050 GCA_010016005.3 Zanna intricata | reverse complement strand
TAAAGAAAAACAAACCGACATACATGGCATTTATAGATTTAGAAAAGGCATTTGATAATATAGACTGGAATAAAATGTTCATCATTTTAAAAAATTTAGGGTTCAAGTATAGAGATAGAAGAACATAACATTTACAGGAACCAAACTGCAACAGTAATAATTGAAGAACAAAACAAAAGAAGCAGTAATAAAAAAGGGTGTTTTACAAGGATGTTTCCATCCCCGTTACTTTTTAATCTTTACATAAAACTAGCAGTTAATGACATTAAAGAACAATTTAAATCTGGAGTAACAGTGCAAGGTGAAAAGATAAAGATGCTATGATTTGCTGATGATATAGTAATTCTAGTAGAGATTAAAAAAGATTTAGGAGAAACTTTGAATGGCATGGATTATTGTAATGTGTTACTGTAATGATTCCAAAGAAAGCAGGAGCAGATAAATGTGAAGAATACAGATGATTGTTTTGTTATTATTATTGTCCTACGCAACAACTACCACATGAAAATAAACAAGAACAAAACAAAAGTAATGAAATGTAGTAGAAATAATGTTAAATGGACCACTGAATATAAAAATAGGAAGAGAAAAGATTACTGAGGTAGAAGAATTTTGTATTTGGGATGTAAAATTATTAAAGATGGACAAACAGGAGCAATATAAAATGCCAAATAGCACAAGCAAAGTGAGCTTTCAGTCAGAAATATAATTTGCTTACATCAAAAATTATTTTAAAAATTTCTGAAAGTATACATTTGGAGGTAGCTTTATATGGAAGTGAAACTTGGATGATTGGAGTATCTGAGAAGAAAAGATTAGAAGCTTTTGAAATGTGGTGTTACAGGAGAATGATAAAAATGAGATGGGTGGATAAAGTGACAAATGAAGAAGTGTTGCGGCAAATTGATGAAAAAAAGAAGCATATGGAAAAATATAGTAGAAAGAAGAGATAGACTTAAAGGTCACATATTAAGGCATCCTGGAATATTCACTTTGATATCAGATGGAAGGTAGATGGGAAAAATTGTGCAGGCAGACAACATTTAGAATATATAAAACAAATTGATTAGTATACCGAAATGAAACAACTGGCACTAGAAAGGAAATCTTGGAGAGCTGCATCAAACCAGTCAAATGACTGAAGACAAATTAAAATTGAAAGAACAATTAAAAAATTATTATTAATATGCAGAAAAAACCTTTCCACTCACTGTAATTTTGTTGTCATTTTGATGAATAACTAATGAATAAACTCCACCAGCTTCTAATTGCACTGTACCATTAGTCTGTTTCTTGCCTCTATCTGAAATGGAGTACTGGTACCTAGAACATTGACATTCCTTTTTTTAAAACATTTATTTAACATTTTATTTATTTAATTACCTCTTTAATTACATTATTTTCTCTGCTAAGTTGAGTCCTACATATTTTTATAGTCATGACTTGCATAAAATATCAAAGATAACAGTCCAAGTTGCTCCGTGAGAAAATTGATCCTAGGTTAACTATGTTACCTAATACAATTACAAAACATTTTTGTTTGGGCATTTTCCACTTTCATTCCTCTGGATATTAATTATTCACAACTTGTTAATTACGAGGGTGTGTCAAAAATTACCAGCAACAGATTTGTATTTGTGTTTCTGTTAGCAACACTGCCATTTTCAGATACTATGCATTGTTTTTGACAATACTTTCATGTAGATCTGATGTTGATCAGCCAATACAATTTTTACAACTATAAAGTTAACCATGTCCTTTAATACCAAAGAAGTTTCTGTTTCTGTTAATAGTAAAGAAAAGTCACATGCAGTAATCTTTTTTTTTATAGTCTGAAGGTGAATTAGGGGCCAAAATCAATCTAAGACTTCTATTACTACACAGAAACAGTATTTTACCACACCAGACTGTCTACAAGTAGAAAGAAAAATCCAAAAAGATTGCACAAGTGTTAAGCATAAAGAAGGAACTGCATAGCGGTCTACTGTTACAACTTACGATAATATTTAATATATATTTGTCATGTTCTGAAATCATTCACAATCTATTGTGTCTACATAACTTTCATAATACTTATGCAAAGTGAGTCCCAAAACAACTCATACTGTTGCATAAACAGATGCACTTGGACGTCGTACAATGAAATGCTACCTACTACATAATTTTGTCAATATTGTCATTAGTGATCAAACATGGGGCTACCTTAAGAGAGAGAATAAACAATAGAATATGAAGTAGAAATATCCACATTAAGTATACTAGAAAAAGTTCAAAACTAAACAGTCAGCAGAAAAATTTATGTTAATTTTGGAACTTACACAATCCAGTACTGAAATCTTATCAAGAATGACCTTAATAATAAACAATGCTCATTACAGTGAAATGCTTATTGACTAACTGAAGTCTACAATCAAAGTAAATACCAAGGAAAACTGTCCAAAAGCATTGTTTTGTTGCATGACAATGGCTGTTTTGCATACTGTTGCCCTCACAGTTGAAGCCATAAAAGAAAAATCAAGTTTGAGGTATTGGCCCATCCTCCTTCAGTTCACATCCAAAGAACTGAAGGTGGTAGTATGCACTGGTACTTAGCCCTCAACAGATGTTTTTTTTTTTCTGAGAGCATAAAAATACTTTGACAATAAATGGGCAAATGCAACAATGGAAGAAGTACATTGAAAGACATGGGGGATTATATTGAGTATATATATATATATACACATATATATACACACACACACACGAGTATGTATAAGATATATTTATGCAGATTATTTATTTATTATGGATATAAACTTAGAAAAAGCAAGTTCCATGAGGATTTCTTATAGAAACAGTAGAAAAAGTAAGATTACAAATTTCATTTGGAAAACAGAACATATGACCAACAATAAAAATGCACCAGGAAAAATCAAAACAAGTTAATGAGATATTAAAGAAAACTGATAACTTAAAATACCTTGGACAAAACATCTGTCTCAACAATAAAAAAGAGACAGTTAAGATAAGAGCAGATAAATTTAAGAGGTGGGGCTACTCATATTGGTATGGGCATTCCCCATTTAAGTTGACATGGGTTTTAAAAAAAAGACCGAGACTCAGCCTTCAAGGGGGCGGATGTTGGGGACTGCATAGCCGGATCCAGCCTCTCAGTCTGAGGGTTAGAGGCAAAGGCATATAAAAATCTAGACTTGGTGGAGTCAAGCTGCCTTGCTGGACATACGCCGGTGGGCGGGGAGGCCTCATTAGAGGCAGAGACACTCTCCTGGTTGAGCAATACTTAATTGTAGGTCCAACCCAGGGGAGAAGGGGGAAAAAATTGAAAAAAGCTTTTATGAATGCTAGGAGTTTATATAATGAAAAATTGTTACCTAAAAATATTAATTAGACTTAATCTTAAGACATTATAATGCAAAATTAAGACCAAAAATTGTTATGGCTCAGGAACATTACTTTTAATGAAATGTAAAGAAGATTTAAGGAAAGAAGAGTTCTAAGGAAAGTATTGGGTACAATCATTAAAGAACATAAGTATTATAGGGTAAAATCAACTTCAAAGCTGTACAACTTTTGCCCAAAAATAATGGATGAAATTAGTAAAAGAAGTTACTTTTCATTGCCATTCTGAAAATGAATAAATGTTTTTTTATTAACTAAGAAACTTATAACTTTTTTGGAAAACTGACAAAATAAAGATGATAAGGACAAATTACAAAAGAGCTGGAATAAATAGTTGTTAAACAAAACTTAATATTCAATGGAAAAAAATTAGAGAAAAGAAATTAAAAGAATTTGAGGTTTCCATGAAAAAACCCAAAACGATATCTAAAGGGAATAAATGGTTAGAAGAAATTTAAAAGATTATCTCTAAATATACAAGAAAACTGAAAAAGATTAAAGAGGACAAAAATACATATCAGTTATTTTACATAGTCCATAGCCGATTGACAACAAAAAAATCAACTTCAAAAAATGCTCTAAAATGTAATTCTTTAAATTTTAATCAACTAAACTGAAAACAAACTATTAACAACAATTTATTTAGTAAATATTTCAAAAAGTAAAAATTTAAAGAACTGAAAAATACAGTTTCTTAATTTTCAAAAATTAATTTTTTAAATTGGCTTGCTTTTTAAGTTTATTTTCATTTAACACAAGTTAGATAACTTATATAAAAAAAATCCCAATAGCCAAAATAAAAATACTTCTTAATGAAAAAAAAAAATGCACAAAACAAACCAGATACTATTTTACTAATGTTTCAGCTAAGACTCCAAGATATGGAAAATGTGTTGTATATTATTACTTCAATCTTACATATAACTTTTTTAAAGTTTCAAATAAAAATACTTGGAATATAAGAAAGCAATGATTAAAAATTAATGAATTAATAAAAAAATATAAAATCTTCTACTTCTATTATCTGAAAAAAAAATTTCCAAGACAGAGGAACTTAAAACATAACATGACAAAACTGGTGGATTTGATAAAGTAAGGTTAAAATAACAATTTTAAAAACTATGAATAGAAATGAACACTGAGGACATCCTCTCTAGGTTAAAAGATTGTAAGTTCAATCTACATATTGAATTATTTGTAATCAACTTTTACAATCTTCTACAAATGTTTTAAAGTTTTCCAACTCCTAAACTGATCTAATTGTTTACTGTACTGCAATGTATTATTATAGCATGTCATTGTAAGTAGTTAGTATTTTGTGTGTCGCCGATCTTCATGGCACGAGTGGTAGTGTCTCGGCCTTTCATCCCGGAGGTCCCGGGTTCGAATCCCGGTCAGGCATGGCATTTTTCACACATGCTACAATTCAGTCATCTCATCCTCTGATGATATACCTTAACAGTGATTCCAGAGGTAAAAAAAGAAAAGAAAAAAAAAAGAAGGAAAAAAAAGAGTATTTTGTGTACATAATGTTCATCATTACTTGTAAAAGTTAAGAAGGTGAAGTTCATATTTATTATGTAGGACCACAATACTGTTATTTTCTTTAGCTATAGCCTAAAGTATTTACTTCAATATTTTAAATTGTAGTTTAAGATACTTAAGATAAGATTAATTTAAGATATTTTACTGTAGTAGTTCATGACTCATGCGTCTCCTTTTTCATAATAGCTTCAAATAATGAAACAAGATTCAATCCATGCTTAATAAATATGTGTTATTACCCTGTTTTTAGCATTTAAAAACTGAGAATTAAATAATAACAAAAATATATATTCATAACTTACACACCACTCTCAATCTCCCAGTCACTAGAAGTTGATATTTCAGATTCTTCAAACGATTCGGTTATTATAATCCCACGATAATTTTTCAGCTGAACATCTATCACACCAGTCGAATTTTTATCTCTGATTAATACTATTCTAAACAAATGAAAAATTTAATAAGCATGGAAACAAACCACAAATCAATATTATTTTTTTTTAAATTGAAATTTAATATTATTTATTAAATAAACATGGAGGAAATAAAAAAATGAATAAGATAAATGAACTCAATGGAGATCAGATAGCAGATAAACAGTACGATTAGAGGCAATACAAATCAAACTTAAAATTTACAATGAGACAAAGATTTAAAACTTTAATGATGACATTCATTGACATTGAAAGATCCAATCCTGCCATCCCAAGATTAATAGCAGAGTACTTCAAGAAGCATAGGAATTAAACAAAAAATTGACGACAATGAATCAAGATTGTTTTGAAGAGTTCAAGCAAGGATTGAAATATTAATCTGATGTAGAACAAGCCTATAAAGCAGAATAGTGTATCCACACAATGATAAAGTTCACAAGAGAAGGAAAGAAATCCTAAAAATCAGAAATGAGCAAGAAAAAACATGATTATTTGGAAATAGCATTATTCTTAAACAAAACAAGAAGAGAGGGGTGAAAGAACAACAATGAATGAAATACAGAGTTTGAAAATAATGAATGAAGAAAATTAGAAAAAAGAGTAAGACTTTATTCAACTTTTCTAACCTTGCCTCTTTATAATGTCTTAATTTGTTCTTATAGTAAGTAGTAGTAACTAAGCCACTGATTTTCTTTAAATTCTGACAAATATTTTTATTTATGGGGCATTGATACATTAATTTTTTTTTTTTAATTCATTAAGGAGGTAGAGGATGTGATGAAAAAACCAATTTTAATTTTTATCAGAGGATTTTAAAGAAACTATTAAACAAAATTTGTTACCTACAATGCATACATAAATAATACAATTTTTTTTTTTCAAATAAGCAACCCATCTCTTAAAATTGAAATATATGTTTTATTCTTTTGCTCTTTCAGTTGAAATATTTTTCAACAATTTTTTGAAAGTTTTTACTTCATATATAGACAAATGTCGGTAAGAAATATTTTAAATTATAGATCCTGGATCTAAAATGCAGCAATTTTTTTGAAAATTTTTTTTCTTATTTTACCTTTATTGAAGAGAGTGTTAGATTAAAAGAAAATTTTACCAAATTTGTTAAACTTAACCTATATATGAATAACTAGAAAAATATATGAATATTTTGAGAAAAATCTTTCTTAAATTTTATTTCCCTTTCTTTTTAAAATCTTTTTAAAATTTTATTAACAAACTTTAATTTTTAATTAAAATCTTTTTTTTAATTTTTATTATTAATAGTTGATAAAGTGATGCAATACTTTGCCAGCTTTTTTACTATTGTTATCAAGTAGAATTTTAATAGACATTAAAATGCACAATGAGCAGATATGTAATTTTCATAATATTTGTAATAAATTACCATGACAATGTCATAATTTATTGCCACAAGAAGTTGTAGATCAATCACAAATCATTCAATAAAAACCTGTTGGACAGAAAAGAAACTTTTTCCTGAATGAAACAGCTTCCTTTAGCTGTTTCTTTCAGCTTATAAAGGAATGAAACCTCTTCCTTTATAATAATAATGGTGATAAATTAATAGATCAGAATTGTATTAATTAAATAAATAGAAACAGCAGTTCATTCAATAGTGTGTACACTTAAAATATAAAATTATTTATTTATTAATAACTCATTCCCTAAAAATTATTTAAACTTTTAAATATAATTTTTGTTAAATATTTTTTGTTACCATCCTTCATATTAATTAAAAATTGTTAAGTTAAATATGGTACATACCTAAATTTTGGTTTTCCGCTTAATGATTTTTGCAAGTTTTCAGATCTTGCTACTGAAACTACTATTTTTGAATCAAATTCATATATAAATATTGTCTTAACCTAAAAAAAATAAATTTTTCGGTATTAAATGTTTACAGATTAAGTATGAATGAGAAAATACTTTTGGTATTTTTGTGTACAATGAGAACTCTAATATTTGGACTAACAATCAACTCAATAAGTCAAGATTAAAAGAGAAAAGTATAAATTTGTTATAAACTAATACTTACTATTAATAATCTTTTCTATCGTTTTATTTTTTTCTCTTTTTCTTTTCTATTAAATAGAGAAAAGTATTAAATCTTATTTACAGTAGCACCTATTACAGCTTTAACCACATTCATATCTTGAACGTCAAAATACAGAAAAAAACATAAATAAAATTTATAATACTAAAATTATAATTAATAGCTGATAATTTTTTTCAGGATATTATCAGGTAAAAGGTATATTTGCTGCTCACAAGTTTTTAATTCCTTTTTTGTTTTTAATTTAATCCCCTCGATTTAAGTGCAACATTTTTTCAAATATTCTCTTTTATTATTATGAATTACCACATTAAGTTTTGTTCAATAATTATTATAACATCACGTTTATTATATTAACTATATCAATGGGTTAATTATTACAAATGTAGAACAAATAAAATACAAATCTTGTTTTTATATATATATATACCTGATATTCAACTGTATCAAATTTTATTTTTCTCCAAGGCGAATCCAAAAATAATTTTCCACATTCATATGGTGCCAATATATCAACATGATAAGATGTAACATTATAAGATGGAACTTTTTTAAATAAATAATTTGTCTCTGCCTTAATAACTTGAAAATTATTAAATGGATTAACAAGTTGAATAGAACAAGGTAAGATATTAACAAAATTTATATGAGATTCATTTGCACTTGGTAATACTGGATAGGTTTCCTGTAACAAAATAAAACTAGTTATGTTTAAAATAAGATTACAGTAGTCTCTTTTTAAGATTCTATATTTAATAACTGTAATTAATCCTACTTATTTATCTACTCCACATATTCCAATAGTACAAAGGTCTGAAATCGCAGAACTCATACAAATTATAATTTTGGATATAATTAATGTAATATTGATAAATAAAATTTATAACTCCATAATTATAAAGTTAAATTATGTTACAGTATACATATGAGCATAACATAACATCAATTTCAACAATTTGTAAAAGTGTCACCAGACTACTTAATGATTACATATTGTGATCACATCAAAGAAAGCTGGAATATGTAAGTGGAACAATTATCATATCATAATATGGCAACATATCATACACCAGACAAACATGCTCGTGCTTACTAAGAGAGTTTACAGCTGAATGAAACGTAAGGTAAAAATTGTAATAGACAATGATCTATTTTAGGACCACAGTGCAAGGGATGTTTTAAGAGATGAGATCAGAACATCATCTAAGTTCCAACAAAAAAAATTAATGTTTAATATGTTTACAAAATTATTTTAACTCCCCAAACATATTGAATTTATAACTAATTAGAGCGATAAACATTGTTACGGTATTTTGTTGATAATATTTCATTTCTATATTTAATATTTTTATATTTCTATATTTATATTTTTTTTATTTCTATATTTTGTTAATATTATTTCATTTGTATGTTAATAGTATTTGAATAATTCAGTCTTTATTATGTGTGTTCAGATTTCGAACTTTCTAGAGGGTACGAGATTCTACTAGAAACAGTAAAGTTGTATGTTTGTTTGAACTGTTACTTTTACTTACAAATGAATTTTTGTTTGGCAATTGACAATTATAAAGTTTAGTTCTGTAATTAAAGTAATTATTTATATTGTTTAGAGTTGATTGTATTTATAAATAATGAAGATATTTGTAATAGAAGCAAATAGATTTACTAGTATTTTTTAGGACAGCTAACGGTATATAAACGGGTTGAGAGACCCGTGGATTGGATTCATTCGTGTGACGTAGTTCCACGTGGTAACATTCGAAAGTATAAATTGTTTCATGTAGATTTTGTTAAGCGTTGCGGGATTGCGCAACCAGGCTCCTAACTGTCTAGACGTGTTGCACAACAGCTATCTTTATTGTGAGTTTTTAGTGTGTGTTGGCTTCAGCGAAGTTGGTCTTCCTTCATCACTGCATGCTGACCGCCTAGGACAACAAACTTTCACAGAAGGGCGAACTTCCACGGCCGCATTGCTTGGCCATCCGGTCAAACAATTCAGCTAAGACTATCCTAATTTTATAAACTTTATACGATTATCATAGACTAATAATATTTTAGATTAGATATTTATATTTAATATTGTAACTAATCTTTTTCTTTCTTGCTTTACAGGCTTAATTTTTAAGTCATTTTGTTTTTATATCTAATATTTAGTTATCGTTGGCGATGGATACCGATGAGGAGCATCAGCCCAAGCGGGCTAGGGTGGCTGGAAGCTCCCAGCTCCCCGGGCAGACTGGACGTTGGTACTACGCTCCCTGCTACTCCGGCACAGGAACAGGAGGGCAAGATCTCGCCAATCATGTTGGACTGCCCGTCCGACTGGCCAAGGCTTAGTAGGACACTGAAAGGCCTTATTCGTGGCAAACTCGTGTGCAAGTGCACAGGTTTGTCAATACGTCTGCAGTTTAGCAGCGTATCCCACTACAGGGTGGTCCAGTCCCACCTGCAGTCTAAGGGTGTGGCTTACCACACCTACCAGCTGTCAAAGGACAGGGAGCTAAAGGTAGTCTGTAGGGGGCTACCTTTCAGCGTGGATGTCGAGGACATCTACGCAGAACTGACGGACCTCGGGTTCGAGGTATCGTCAGTGAAGAAGCTCACTACCAGGGGCGGCAAGGAGATCGCAATCTGCTTGATCGCACTGAAGAGGTCTCCTTCAGTGTGAGCCATTTATGATATCGACACCTTGTTTTGTTGCAAGGTGAAGGTATCAGCGTACGTGACTCGGGGTGGACCCCCACAATGTCACAGGTGCCAGCGGTACGGGCACACTAGCAATTATTGTACTAGGGTACATAATTGCGTCAAGTGTGCGGAGCAGCACGGCACTGCTACGTGCGCTAAAACGCGGGAGCCCTGCAGTTAGTGCCAGCTGTAAGGGGGATCACCCCGCGAATTATAGAGGGTGCAGCTACTACAAAATAGTAGCGAAACAGATTGGTGCTTTCAGGCCGGCATCAGGCGGTAGGACTTGGGCTAATTTGGCCGCAGGAGTTCCAGGAACCCGTCCGTGCGGGCAAGCTCCGGAGCGGCGAAACCCGCTCCGGAGACCCCTGCGGAGGCACTCGCTACTCCGGCAGTCCCGGCAGTTCAGGCCAAAAAGTCCGGCACTAAAAGGAAGAAGTCTAAGAAGGCTTCTCCCAAGAAGGCTGAGACTAAAACTGACGTTGGCAGTCAGCAGCCGGTTAAGGCCCCTAAAAAGGCCAAGGCGGCACCCAGCCAGCCCTCAGTCACTGCCAAGGGTTGAAAAAGACTCCCTCAGGAGGACCCGCTACACAGCCAAAGACGGCTGCAAAGGGTACGAGCGGGGGTTCCAGCCAGGAAACTGACGGCAGCTCGTCATTTTCCTTCCGGGCCATAATGTCCGATATCCTGGCAGCCTTACCCAGGCTGTTGCAGGCGTCCACGGTTCAGGACGCCCTCCACATAGTTGTGGAGGTTATAGTTAGCATCGCGGCCCGCTATGCATAAGCGGGTTCTCCGGGTGTTGGGCTGGAACGCCAACGGACTCCGCGGAAATTCGTTGGAACTCCTTCGTCTTGCCGAGGAGTTCGATGTGGATGTGATCTGTGTGGCCGAAACCATGTTGACGCCGTCA
>JAAAKQ030244026.1:0-11050 GCA_010016005.3 Zanna intricata | reverse complement strand
GGGTTTCAATTAACCACACTTCTCAGGAGTGGTTGACCTGAGATTGTACAAGACTACACTTCATTCACATTCATGCATACCGTCCTCATTCATCCTCTGAAGTAATACCTCACGGTAGTTCCAGAGGCTAAACCGATAAAGAGAGAGAGGTTCAACAACTCTTAAGATGTGTGGTTAATTGAAACCCAACCACCAAAGAAACCCAATATCCCATGGGCTTAATATAATATATATTTTTGCAATCATCAATTTTATTTCACATAGATTTGTTCTTTAACAAAAGTTGTCCTAACTGTCCTAAGCTGTTCTAACAAAAGCTTCTGATGAAAAATTCAGTCAATATACTATGTGGAAACTGCAACCTAATAAAAAGCATATTTAACTAATAATGGGAGAAACAATTCAAAAATTAATCGATTATAATGTTATATCTTGTTAATGTAGGCAAGTAACAAAGTTTTTAAAGTTTTATTACAAGTGAACAGACTGATTTCTTAGCCAGCAAATACAGCATTCTTTTTCTTTTGGAACTCTACCATGAGCAAGGGTAAATAACTAAAATATACATTTTTTATTCAAAGGGGACATATTCTTAATCATTTCTAATGAGAAATATCAGTTAATGATGAGACTTTAATTCTGTCTTGTTTAAATAAATTTGTTCTTAATGATTTTTAATAACTCATAATTAGTTTTTTGAAGTTTACATACTGTACAGTGGATAAATCGAGATGACTAGCACAAATATTTTTGTTGCATCCACAAGTAACATGACAATGAAACTGATCATAGCAACTGTTTACAGAAATAACATTAATTACAATTATAATACATAAATACTGCTTGTTAAAAAGAAATTTTGCACATTCTTACTAATATAACCGCAAAAACATATATGTAATCCTTGTGTTTAAAATAAATAAAAAATAAATAATTACCTCAGTACACAAGTTAAGTTATTGGTTTATGAAAACAAGCAAGGGAAGAGAAAAGTAAATTTAATTTCAAAAAAATATAAATTCTGGTAATAAAAAATTATGTTTACTTTTCTTGAAATAGTACTCACAAAAAACTTCAAGAATGCACTTAGTGTACTTCATGGAACTTAATAATATACATCAAGTTTGTAACTAATTGTAATATTTCTATGATATGTAAATTACATATTTTATTGTTTAAAAATTATTCATTGCATCACATTTACTGTTCGCCAAATCTTGTAATAAAAATATAATTTTTTCTATAAAAAAAAATTGAAAAATAACAATACAGAAGAAATTTCATCACCTCACTCTTACATTTATGTTATTATATTTCCTCTCATTATATATTTCTATTATTACACCATATTAATCATAAAATTACTCAATTTAGGTTTTTTTAGCAATGTTTATTCATTTCCAGATAAATATTTGTTATTGTGCATTAAATTTATGTATTAAAAAAACTGGTAAAAGAAAGAAATAAGATTATTTTTCTGAAGAACATTATTTTCATATAAAAAATGGTTATTTTCATACAAAATGGTTTCCTATAACATTACAAAATGTAGAATAGTATTCCAATTAAAAGTTATCCATAAATAGTAATGATGGTTTTAAATATGTGGTGAATGTAATGGTTTTCTGATATCATTTAGAGAAATTCTAAATTTATTATAGTGATTCCTCTTGTAGTTAACCAAAAATTTGATACTCAAGGTAAATCTTCTTTATTTATCTAGTTTGGCATTTAAAAAATTTCATTTTCTTTTAATATATATATATATATTAAAAATTTTAATTTCTTTGAATCTAAACATCTAAATTAAAAAGCAAACAGTGAAACCTCTAAAATAGCGTACAGAATTGGAGCCAGATTATAAGTCTGTTCTGAATAGATCTGGACTGTTTAATGGTTTACCTTAGCTTTTCCTTTGAGTTTCATTCCATTTATCCTGTTTTTCTAACATGTCCATCAGAGTTTAAACCAGAATCGGTTACACCCAGGAGATGAAAATTAGAAGTTAAATTTCAAAAATCATGATTTGCATTAACAGCCAAATTAATAATATGACCCTGGTTTGAATAAGATATAAACATGCATTTTTTCAAATTTATTTCAACTAATTCACTCTGATAAAATTTTCATCAACATATGCATGAACAATATGCATCAACTCTGTACCTGTCTGAGACAGGTAAAAACAAGACCTATGAATATATATATGAGGATTTTTCACTTACCTCTGGGTAAATAAAAAACTCTTTCACAAAAGTAAAAGGATACTCAAGCATACTGCTTGATGGCAAGCAGGATCCTGATGAACTAATTAGATAGTTTGTGGGAGAATCTTATCATATGAATTTGTATCAACTACTAAAAATGGGAAAGAAACTGTAAGGCAGTTGTTTTAAAATATAGTTGTAAATAAAAATAAAATAAAAGCAACAGATTAATGATAAGAATATGAGACAGAAGAGTTTGATGAAGATAATGAAGAGGAAAACATCTTTGTTGGAACTTAAGCTATGTAGAAACTCTCATCATAGAGGGAAACATGGAAGGAAGAGGAGGACGAAGCACAAGGATGCTAATACAGAACAACAGGAAATTAATAAGTTGTTAGGTAATAAAAGAAAATGTTCAGGACTAAAAAAAAGGTGGACATTCAATTGAAATCCTTCAAAAATGTTGGCATATTATGCCAAAATAATTCTTTTCAATTAATAAGAAGAACAAGTAATGTATTCAATGAATATAAGTGAATAAATAAGTGTCCTAGCCAGTTCTTTTTCCTGATTAACTGACAATATAATATTTTCAAACAATTTAACCAGAAAAGTATGCCTCAAAAATATTTTAACTTTAAATTAACATTTACTATTCTAAATAATCTTAATTATATTAATATTAAGAAAGGTTAAAAATACTTTTTTTTTCTTTAAAAAAATTCTGTAGTAAACGAAAAAGGAGCAGAATGAGCTTATTTTTACACACCCTAAGGACAACGACAGAGATCTCATCTTTCTGTGCAGATTTAATATTACTAACCAAACAAAAAAAGAATATTAACTTTTCTTAATTCCTCACAGGAATTAAACTGAAGAAAATAACATTTTAAAAATTACTTTCTCTTTTAGGCAAAGATACTATATTATTTGAATTCGTCAGAATTGATACATTTCTAAAAATATCATTAGAAGTTTTTCAGATATGAGTAGGCTAAATCATTCTATAAAACTTCTCTTCATTATTTTTATGCTGTGCAATTTTAACATTACATTTTCAGTATTTATTAATTAGGAATTAAGAATCATTAAAAATATATTTGGAATCTTTCATTACCTTCACCTCTACATATCTTGCGCTTCACTTTTTTTTTACATTCTCTTTTTTAATACTTATCACTATTTTGAAAGCACAGTGTTGAAGAAGCCAAACAGAACTCATGAATAATCATTCTACATTCTTTTTTTCTGACTATAAATAAAAAAAAGATTTTTAAATTTTACTGGATATAAATTTAAAATTTTCTCTCATTTACACAGAATACTAAATTAAAGTACTGAAACAATTAGTTTTGAAAACTGTTTCCATTTATGGTCGTTATCATAAGTATAAACGGTTAGTACCACATATTATGTATTTGTTGAATTTAATTTTCTGATTTTATTGTAATCTCATAATTAGTAATATTCTCGGTACTTTAAAATAAGTAATGTTGTAATCAGATGGAAATCTGTAATGCTGTTGGTATTCTAAGTTTATGTTCTCCAATAAATTCATTGAATATAGCAACATTATACATTTAAATAGCAACATAAAATTTTCTTGAAGCAAAATTCTATTTATTTTGAAATTGAATAGTTTTCAATTTTTATTTTTTTAATTATTAACAACAAAATTGACCCTAAAGTAAAATATTGAGTAAAACTAAAGCAATAACAAAAAAAAAATCAAATACTACCTCTAATGTATGTAAGAAAAAATTTACTGTCTATTTTTTCCTGTTTAGCCTCCGGAACCACCATAAGGTATTACTTCAGAGAATGAATAATAATGTAGCGGTAATATGTATGAATGTAAATGAAATGTAGCTTGTATAATCTCAGGCTGACCATTCCTGAGATGTGAGGTTAATTGAAATCCAACCACCAAAGAACATCGGAATCCATGATTGATATCAAATTTACCCAGACAAAATTTACCCAAAAATTACCAAAATTTATCCAGACAAACAAAACCTTTAATGATACACGCACTACTATTTTACTTTTTTCTTCTTTTTTTTTATAAGAATGCAAATTAGCTTAATGTAGTTAGTAAGTAATGATATCAAAGAAAAGGTAGGTAGTTGTTATCTCTACAACTACCTACCTCAAACAAACGGAATCCACAATTATATAAAAACTCAAAATCCATAAACAATTTGCACTTATGACATCCTGCACAAAAATTAGCTACAAATAGTAGTGGAATAATCAGACCTATGTAATAATTGAAATTTGCTCACATATAAAGATCACAAAACAAGCCACTAATAAAATCATGATAAATAATTTATTTTATATTGCATGTCTGCACCTGGAAATATAAAATTTCTACATTAATTAAATTAAATTAAATTCTATGTAAGAATTTATCCACATAAAAAAAATATTAATATAACATTTTCTTCAAAAGTTACCTCTAGAAAGTATATCATTAAGGAAAATAATTCTGTTTGATGCTTTTCGTACCTCTTTATATACCTATGAGAAAGACTGGAAGTGGTAGTATAAAACAACAAATCAATATATCCTATAATTCATTGTTACTTATAAATAAAAATAAAATAGCAAATAAACAAAATAATTTAATTAATACTCTACTAAAAAAAAAAAAAACCTAGTTTCAGGATTACTCTAATAAGTTATGAAAAAATACTCATGACTAAAAGTAACATTAACTAAATATGAAAGATCACTCAAATTTACTAAATAAAATTACAAGAGAGCAAAAATGATTTAAAAATTGATAATTTAAGATTCAATTGTTATTATTAATTCAGCTGTGAGTATGTGTGAAGTAAAATATTAGCTTAAGAAAAAAATCTCCAGTCCAGAGGCTTTCAAAATATATTTAGTTTTGAGTGGTTACCCACGTAAATAAAATTTTAAGATGCTTGGGTACTATTTTTACTCTTTTCTTTCACACCATGGGATTAGGATTTTCTCGTGGCACTGACAAATGTTACATCAGCTTCTATCTTTCTTAGCTTTTAAGCATTATAGCGAACCTATCTGATATCAGTATTTCCCTCAGGACTAACCTTCTACACCACTTTCTTACCTTTTTCTTCCCTCATAATGGTTCTGAATGAGCTGTATGTAAAGATTAATAATAAATAAAATTTATCTCTGAGAAATAAAGATTCAATGTAAGTATAAAAAAATAAAACTAAATAAAAAAATGGTAAATATAAAAAAAAAGAAGAAATTGATTAAGATTACATAAAAAAGTTTATTTTTTATTTATTTAAAATTTATGAAACACTAAATGACTTGCTTTAAAATTAATCAAATTTTTAATCAATTAGAAAGTGATTTTCAACTTGACAGAACTTTTGTTAATAATAAAAAAATTATTTTAATTAATAATTTAAATTAGAAAGAGAAGTTCAAGAATTAAAAAAAAAATAAAATTAAAACCTGTATTAGTTGAATAATGAATAAATAAAAAAATAATATATTATTATAATTCATTATATATATTATGCCAAGTATGCATATTAATCCATGGATAAAATAAAGGAATTGACCACACAAGCCAGGCTAGATCAAGGTAAATCATGATAAAACCTTGATGAGAGCAGCATTACAAAATATACAATTAATTATAAAATAAGAAATTCATGTGATTAAAATTCATATTAATCATTTAAAATATAAATGATTAAATAATGTTAAGTAAATAGACAATTGTCTATTTACTTAAATTTCTGCATTTATATATTTATAAATATAAAAAAAAATAATTCACAATTCACACAATTAATTGTGTTCACAGAATACAATTAATGAAAATTATTCACATGTTGAATTCAACAACATCAAGAAAATAAATAATGTATATACAGAAAATTTTATTTTTTTTTTAATTTGTTAATTATCATTATTTAAAAATTTATTGATAGAGTATTATTATTTCTATAAAAATAATCTTTGATTAAATACTTGGAAATAAATTCCTGAGAAGATTTTTCTCATGATGGTTCAAACTTATTAAAGATGGCTGGAAGCATAAAAAAATCTTTCTCATAAGACAAACATTCAGACATTTGTATGAATACAACTACACATAACAATATGATTAGTATTCAAAATAAATGGTATCAAAAATTGCTAATTTCTAATATTTCATATGTACTTTACCATTAAATAGATATAGTAATAACCCAAAAATTATAAAATCTACTGAATTTATTAATCCAAAATTTAAGTCTAGATTAATAAACTACTAAAAGTCCAGATTAATAAACAAAATTTAAAGAAAAAATATTATTTTTCTGACTTTTATCAATTTTCTTACCATTGTTTTTGTAAAAGTATTATTCATATATGGGTAATAATGAAGTGCAACAATGTTGTTAGTTATTCATAAAATCATGTAACAAATAATTTGCAGTTGATACAGGTTTACATCATTCCAGTAATGGAAATTTTGCTTATTTACAAGACCACATATAACTTGAATTGTGCTTTGTCTGATATTAGCAAGATGTTTTACGTTTGTGCATTATTTTGAAACATAACACACTGCTCTCATGCAACATAATCTTGAGGCTTTTATAGAGGGGAGGGGAGGTGGAAATGCATTTACGTATGAAGTGTCGGGCTTCTGCTGGTGGTTTTATCCAATCATTACCAGTAGACTATCAACTAAAACCACCCCCCTTTTATTGGAGTAAACTCCTTACACCCTGGAACCACCCCATGGCATTACTTTGGAGTGCACAGGCCTCCTAATGAGTTCGCCCAATCCGAAAAATTACACGAGTAACTGACACGGAATGCCCACAAAACATAGCTGTCAACACAACAACGTTACATTAATATGGTTAATCCACAAAAATTTTATTAAACGAATACCACAAGATGCAGCAAAAATGTATAAAAAAATACACAGTTTACCTAATTTACTTAGTACTACAACAAAATGTCCACAACAGATTTTTTTTTTCATTATTTTTTTTACTATACTTTTTTAAAATTTGTTTTAATCTTTTTTTTATCTAGCACTCTTCTTCAGTTTTCTGTACTAGTTACAGAATTTTGTACGACCTAAATTAGTCAACTGGATATGTTCCGACCCGGTGATTCAGGAGCAACTGATAAAACAAAGCAAATACACAACACGCAATATCACCTAAGTACTAAGAGTCGACAACAATACCAAATAAATGTATATATAGCTTAAATTAGTGGTTACCATGCCAAAATAACAAAAATACTGATTGCAGAAGGTGCACACTGCAATTTTAATTCGCGAAACCCTCCTCTCTTGTCTTCTGTGCCAACACCATTCTAATGTAGGTTGCAATGGCAGTCCACACCTCTTCACCTCTGAGCACAATTTTGAGGCTTAATTTCTAGTACAATTTGAAGATTATAAAGGTGTAGTGAAGATCATGATGTAGTTTTATATTGAATGAATGATTGGATATTTGCAAATTTGTAGAGTGTTGCCGGTAAGATCTTTTTGGGCTCTGCAAGAATGCAGCATGAACATTTTCAATAATTTCTGGTGTCCATACAGTCTTTTTCCTCCCTCCTGGTTTATGGTTACAAGCAGATCCTGTTTGTTGAAAAGAATTTACCATGATGTAATAGTGTGGCCATCTGTCATATTCCTATGACATTCCATGTAAAAATCTCACCTGAATATATGGTATGTAGCAATGGTTATTCTTAAAATAAATTTCAACAGTGAAAGTATGGAAGTCCAGCTTTTCATACTGATGATGACAAATAAAATGGTAGTCATTAAAACAAAAATCCCTGCTTCATCTGACAATCATTACATGATTTAATTATTTGAGCCAAGATAGTTTAATTATGCTGCCTCACCTGTTATAATGGATAAAACCAGAAATATGAATACAGAAAATATTTCAAAAAATAATAAATAAAAATACTAAAACCAATTAAGTAATTAAATATCATACTTATTTTCATCTTCCTTTATTAGCTAATAATTTCCTTTATTAGCTACCTAAATGTATCATAGCTTCCAAATCTAATCATAGCATTTAAAATTTACATTTCCTCCAGATACGTATTTACAAAATACTTAAAGTATGGTAATAATTTAACAGAGTTCCATTAAATCTTTAAGCTAACTGATTAATTTTAATATAGAAAGAGAGTCAAATAATAAAAAAATATCCAGTATTGGGACTGGCTAACAGACGGGAAAACTTAAAACTATGAAGATCGATCATTGATAATAATTTATTTGATTCTATTGCTGATTCTAAAATATATGATTATTCATTTAAAAGGACTTAATAGACTACTAAGAAATCTATTTATAACATAGTGTAATGGTTAATTAAATAATTTGATTATAAAAATTAAATTGTTTTCTTTATTAAATAAATGTTAGAAAACATTTAGTTTTTAAAAATCAATTATAATACTTTTTAAAATATATTATAACATTGTATTATTATTATATTTCTGTAATGTTTATATTATTTGTATTATCAGATTCTTCAAAAAATGAAACAATTGGTTTCTGATAACTAAAATATGAATTAAATACTCATGAATGAAATCTATGCAAATATCTTGTAAATTTTCTATGTTATTTTTACACTGAATTTAAGCAATTATTTTAAAATTAATTTTATATAAACAACTTAACAAACACTTCAATACGTATAAGTATATACAACCATATCTACAAAGCAACGTGCTCCGGATAACTATAACAGTCTTTTTATTCTGAATTAATGTGTACGTATATGCGTACTGGTTTACAGAAAGAGAGAAAAATAGCGGGAGAAAGAAGAGAAGTGGAATCGACGTCTTTCTATACTGTATATTGATGTAAATGTATACGAGTAAGTATACAGAAAGAGAGAAAGAGAAATGTATCGCGAATCATCGACGGATCATCGATGTTTTTTCTCCCACCTCTCATTCTATATATATTATACGCTTATATGTATAAATTCTCGCTCCACGTCTTTTTATCCTATATATATGCTTAGCGTCTCGTGACGATTTTTGATTACGAGTCAGCTATTTTTTATCCATGCAAAAGTCTACCTCAAAAAGTGTCCGGCACAACGCGTAAAAAAGGTATTCATTTCAAAATAATAAACTAATAAAAACTGCATGAAACCATAATAATTGTATTTTTATAAGATATTAAAAAAAATTAGCCTTATAAAATAATTGGTTATAAACTTCACAATTACGAGGGATAATCATAGCATAACAACGGTGTGAACGATTTTAAGTGTGTGTAAATGTGTGTATGTGTACGCGTGTTCGCGTGCATGTTTAGAGAAAGAGGATAATAAAAATAACTGGCGCGTACATACAGTAGAAGAAAATGACAGTGCTCTTGTGTTAGTGGTAATTTTGATTGGAGGGGGTATTTGGCGACAGCAGTGAACCGAGTAGATCGCACATTACGGGTGGAGAAGAAAAGTAGACAGAGAAACAGATCATTCGATTGTCGTCGACTGTTTATAACTAAATAACGTCACAACTATAAGTGACGTAGCAACAGCTGATTCGGCTACCGGCGCATGCGCTATTGATCACTAGCGCACACTGTTGCGGTCCCCGACAAACCATTCAATTTATATATATGCTTGGTCTCGTTACGATTTTTGATTACTTGTCAACTATTTTTTTCTTAATGAAAATGAAGTGAAAAAATGTTTTCACTTCAAAAGTAGAATACAATTTTTCTTCCAAAATTTGAACTTCTAACACTATATGCTTTTTTATTTACAAAATACAGACCGCCCCTTAATGTTGTCAACACTATATAATATACAGTCGTCAAACATTACATTTCAATCACAAATACGGACTATTATCCAGATAAAAATTAATCGTGATCAGATCAAAAAGAGAGAAATACGATCATCATTCCTTTATCCGATAAACATACCAAAAATATTTGTTAACAATTCCAAACCAGTTTCTGATTCATTATTTATACATGGGTGTACAATCGACTGTAAACAGAGGAAAAGGAGAAAATGTTGGTAGGCGATAAATATACATCAAAGCAGATTAATTTTCATGTACTTTTAAATGCAACAGCGTTATCTTTAGCTTCTCCTGGGAATGGCGATAAGTTTTTTCTCCGAACTAAGAAAGGTAAATTTATAAATATTCACTTCATTGTACTTACTTGTATTACAAGTCTAAAATAATGAAATCTTATATATAAGTGTAAATTTTCGAAAGGAAAGTTCCCCGATATACACGAGGTCAATTAAAAAAAAAAGTGAATATTGCAGATTTTTACACAACAAAAATGTTTCATTATGTCTTCACAACTCCACATCGCCAATATTGTCGAATGATTTACGCCTAATTGTTGGGCAATGACTTTATTAGTTTCGCCATTCTGTAACCGCCAGATAATGATCGCTTTTTCCTCTATCGTGAAATTCTTTCGCGAATATTATTTATTCGTCTATATTATGTGTTCAAACATTGATGAAAATTGTTCTCTTAAAATCGTATCACTTTTCCGATCCAGTTTGTATGTTTTGTTTCTAGATAAAGTTGAACTTTAATCTAGCTAATCAAATTTCTGTTTAATTTTAATAGACATTATTTACATGAGTTTTCTCAGAATTAAATTTTCTACAAAGTTAACAAGAAATATTTGTTTGCTGATAAATTAAAAAATTTATTTTATTCCAAACCTAAAAAAGTGTATTTTCAACAATACACGTTTTTCTTAAAACTTAAGTGAGACAGAGAACAGAGCAGAGCAACTCTAACCACAAGGTTAGAGTTAAGGTTAGGTTTTAATCGTTAAAATAGGTTAG
>JAAAKQ030244015.1:0-11050 GCA_010016005.3 Zanna intricata | reverse complement strand
ACAAGTATTATGTAATAGTTTGCTGTAATTTTATTCGACATGATGTTAAATTTCATTATTGTTATTTAAACTTAATACAAATGTTACTGATACTGTACATTAAGTTCATTATACAGTTTTTCATTCTTATCAGAGTATTTTTATCTTTATTAACTTATCAATTATCCTCCATACGGCTAGTAGTTTAGCCAACGCGCTAACATGTATTATTATAATGATTTTTTTGTGAAAAGAATCTATTTATGTCATCCTTTCATGTTCAGCTACTTTGACCGTTTTAAACATAATTCTAAACCAAATCATGTTTTGTAACCAAAATAAACATGATACATTCCATCAGTTCCACAATATGAAGAAAAAATTAAACCCTAAACTACCACAATATAGTAAAATTTTTGTTTCTTTCATCAAGTTATTCAATAAAAAAAAAACCAATAAGAGTAATCATGTAGTTTTAACCTTTTATAAGAGCAGAAGCTGTTAACAGCAGAAAATAGTCTGTATAGTCTATCTGTAATAGTATGTGCTTTTAACAATCAAATTTGTGAGGATAGTTTTTTAAAACTTTTTTGTCGGTGAAGTTAATCTATCTTTCACGTCCTCAAGAACTTTTAACCCCGAATTTTTTCTATTCTAAACATTCCCCTCTCTTGAATAGTTAGTAGGGTTTGCAGACTGAGAAACATCCATCTAAACTATCCGCCTGTTTCGCAGGAATATAAATATAAAATATTAGTAATGAATATATATACAAACGAGTATATGCAAAATAATCTTTACAAAATCATACGTTCATCGATGGAAAAACGAAAAAGTAATGGACACTGAAAGAATACGGGTTTAGTCAGGTTATTTCTTCTTTTATTTCTAATTTTTCTTTTTTATTTCTGCTTTTAGAGGAGATTTGTTTTTAATATAAAACGTAAATTTTACGTACAGGTCATACTTTCTCATTCGTAGTACGTCCATTTTGAAACAACGGATTCACGATACTGCATATTGGTATTATACATACACACATTTATTTTGTATTTCTAAGTATATATATTACATTGAATGAACGAATGAACGGCTTATCTTCGTAATATTCCAAATGTAAATCATAAAATTCTATAAAATATGTTACAGCTATTGGATCAGCCGTTCAAGAATTACTAATTTAACAGCTTAAAAAAAGTCACTGAAAAACTGGGGTAGTAATTGTATAATAAATAGGTAATGTGTAAGTAATAATATACTGATTACACTTGTATTCAAAAAAATTGTAAAATACTTATTGATTTCAATAAAAAATGAATATGATTTTATTTAATTGAACAAAAATCTATTAATGTGAAAGAAAAGAGTATAACAGTGCATATAATTAAATTCCTCCACGTTCTTTATTTAAATTAATGTTGTTTAAAAATTAAGCATTCCTTTAATAAATTTGTAAATGTAATATGGTTGGTTATTTGTAACTCCGTCAATTTTAAATCGCTCATAGTTCTGTTAACAATACTACACGGATAATAAAAATCCAGAATTAATGTATACATATTTTTTCCTATTCAAGAATTCCATTAAAAGTAGCGAAAACTGTTTATAGTCAATAACGTCAGATGGAGTGAATGAAAATTTTAATAAAAATACAATTTTTTTAACAGTGTATCAGTATCAATTTAGTAATTTCTACATAAATAATTCTACATTAGCACGAGTGATACTTTTATTTACAGGTTATTTTCTTAATTTATAAGATCATATAAATAAAAAATTAAAACTAAGCAACTCCATTAATATTTAATTTTATAATTTCAACTTCATCAGAGAAATAAATATGAGTAAATCAGATTTTAGTAATACCGTAAGCCAAGCTTTATCTCTCCGCTTTCTGTCAACTCGGTAAAAATACATCACTTTATTAATTCTTTGAACCGAAAGAGGTTTTCCGAGCTGAAAACGTTATTGCTGGTTACAGACAGTTTTGGCTAGTGAAAGGAATACGAAGAAACTCCACACCGTGAGATGTAGAGAAAATGCAAACATCTTTCAAAAGATAAAAGTAAATTTTCACCATTTCTAGGTGCTGTATATATTTTATTTTCTTTATAAGTCTACTACTACTCTACAATCGCAGCACAAACACATGTGATTTAAGATAGTGTAAGCATTGCCTTTGCCATGGTGATATGAATAAAATTACATCTTTTCTAATGTTATTAAAACTTGCTAAAGGTTGAAGGTTATGCTTGGGAATATTTTATAAAAAGTTTTATCAATTTACAAATAATCTTACCTTGTCCAGATTCAAAATTAAAATCCTCTAAATTAATGAAAGATCTGATAATCCGCTATGAAAGCCAAAATTTAGTTTATAGAGGTCCCCTTCACTCTTGTTCTGTAATTTTCTGATTGCAGTTTTTAAGTCAGATATTATTTTCCTTAAATATCATCAGATTCATTCTTTAATTTTATAGTGTTCTCTTTTTCTGTTTAGCCTACGGAACTACCGTACTTGAGTGAGAATGGTATGTATGAATGTGAATGAAGTGTGGTCTTGTACAATCTCAGATCGACAACTTCTGAAAAGTGTGGTTAATTGAAATCCAACCACCAAAGGATACCAGTATCCACGATTTAGTATTCAAATCTGTATAAAAATAACAAGGATTTGACCCTTACTACGATTTACTAGGATTCGAACCTTAGAACTCTCGACTTCGAAATCAGCTGATTTGCGATGTCGCGTTACCCAGTAGACGATTGCCTCTGGGCAATTTTACAGAGTTAGAAATATTATAACGTATGTAAAAAATAAATATAATATTAATTACCAGAGAAATATGTAGATGAAATCTATTCTTTTAACAATATTATTGCTTAATAAAGAACATATTATAAATTTTCGTAATAAATAACAAAAAAGAAAAAAAAGAAAAGAATTAACATTCTAAACATATATAAAATACAGTGTTAGGAAGGATATCCAGGTATGTGGTAAAAGTGTAGCGCGTGTAGGTGGAATGGCTATATCATAATATATTGTATCCGATCCCTTACCCAGCAGATCTAATTGGATGTGGGTTGAGAGTAGTCCAATACTTGTGGTCATTGGTAGTAGGGGGTTCATTTCGGAACGGAGAGTGAAGCGACAAGTTGGGTGGTAAATATTTCATGAACCTTTTTCCAGCGAACGAAAATTTCAACTCAAACCACAACCTTTTTCGCTGCATCCGTAAGACTGTCTGTTTGTTCAAACTGATGTGACACCCAAGAACATTTTTCCTATAGACCTTTTGTAATCAGATTACGATTGACCTCGAATCAAAATTGACAATTTATTTTGACCTATGGGGATAATAATGTGATCGTTTATTTTCGATTCTTTAGAACCAACAAAAGGAATATTTTTTAGAATACGAGAAGTATTAAATTTTATTTGAAATGAATTTATAATATTTATTCGAAATTCATTTTTTTATTTCTCAAAATATTTTACTTATAACATATTATTTATTATCATTAATAATAATAAAAAAACGCTTTCTCTCTCTCTCTCTCTCTCTCTCTTTTTGTAGGTGTATGTACATACCATAACTACTACAGAATGGCACTCTAATATTGGTAAATAGTTATCATAAATATTCTATATCATGAAATGCCTAAATAGCAAATGTTAAATGCAATTTCTTTTTCAAAAAATGTACCTAAATTACTTAAATCTTATCTGATTATAGATCTAAAAGGAAACTAATTAAAATAAAAATCATATTTCAATTCTTAGCAATGGATCTCTCGTACCATTAGAGAAGCATTTAATTTTATCCCAATGGAGCGAAAAAATTTCTGACTATGTGTCGTTTGCAGTATAGGAGTACTCGAAATGAAGGAGAAGAGATCTGCAAATAATTCAATTCTCTAGAGGTATCTGTAGGGGCATATCGAGCTCAAAACGAAAGGGGGACAACTTTCTGAATTTAAATTCTTTCAAGAAGAATAGTTCATGTGGGGGGGGGGTGCTATGCAATAATACACAAAACAAAAGGAAGCATAAATTATTTATTTAAAAAAAACTAATTTTGCAACAATAGTTTGCGAAGATTAGATGCAAATTGTCTTACTACATTTTCAACTAATTGTTTCTTATTAGCAAAAATCCGTTGTCGGTGAATTCTTAACAAAGCTAATATAAGCCAATGGTGCTTCTTGCCCGTGGCAAATTGAAGCTAAATGAAGAAAGCAATATAAGCAGAGACTTTCTAAGTCATGTAAAACGACTCGCTCTTTTTTAAAACCTCAATTATGTGTAGCACTTCCTGTAGCTCATTCCACCTTTTGAACCACAATTCTCTTTCTCCTTTAATGTCATCTAAATTGTAGAAAGATTTTCAAATTGAAGTACTTTCGCTCCATTTCTCCAATGAAATACCTCTCATGTTAATTTATCAATGGAAATTCAGGTGATTTGTCTGCAGAAAATCTGACTTCTAAAGATCTTATGGTGAAATCCAAGTAAGGAATTATTAGATGTCCATTATTACATCTCCAAAATTCGGATGGATTTTTGGCTGGATTATAATTATTATTATTATTAATAGTATTTATTATTATTATTAGTAAGATATAGAGAATTTCAGAATAGTAAATTCCTAATATTAGTAAATATATGCTAAATATTTATTTTTTAATTGATCGTACTATTTATGAAGGCGTATTTATAAAAGTTTATTCAATTATAAAAACATCCTTGGTAAACAACTTTCGGAGGTTTGGGATATTTAATTCTTTAAATTTTTAAACGAAAATGTCACAAAAATTGTTATTTCGTATATAAAAGAAAATTATTATTTTTCAAACACTGAATTAAAAAACAATGTAAAAATATAGACAAAACGGGACTTCCTTTTACGCCTATTAAATTACATATACACAATTTTTAAACTTGAAAAGTACGTAAAATTTTATTTTCTTAATAACTTCTGATATTTATTCATATATATATATATATATATTTTATTGTTATTGTCGAATTATTATTTATCGTATATATTTTTTGTACAATCAGAGATTAATAATTATTAATAAATTAATATATTAAAATTAAAAAGAAAAGGAGACGAAGTCTGATTTGAACCGATATATATCCTTGTAAAATCCAAATATTTAATTAATTAAAATTTTTTTTATCTATTACTCTGGAATCAATGAATTTACGTAACACTTTATATACAGTTGAAAAGCGATCAAAGAGGGTTTATTACTCCTGTTAAGAAAAAATAAAAATCAACAGTCTTAAATCCAAAATTTCAACATTCTAATCGTTTTTGAGTTATGTGAGATACGTACATATGTATGTACACACGCAAACCAAAACTAGTCAAAATGGACTCAGAGGTGGTTAAAATGGGTATTGCCGATGAAATCTGAAAACCGAAATTTTTCGCGATTACAATAAGTTTTTACTTCCTTACGTACAAGGAAGTAAAAACAGTTACAAGTATTAAAACATAATATTTACATCCTACAAGTGAATGATAGATTTTTAAAAAAACAACACTGTTAGTTATTCAAAGTTAAACTCCAATAAATAATATTCTTCTTTTTCTAATGGCTGGATGTACTACAAGTTTACTGTAAAAAATATCTATAAAAATTATAGGGTTAAAATTTAAAAAAAAAAAAAAAATCCAAATAAGATTTATTTATAATAAATCCAACAAACCAGTACCAATGATTAAACCTACAGTTTAACAAATGCAAGTTCTAGCATGGAAAGATGTGAAGCAAAGATAATTTCTATCCCGAATGTTTAACCAATTACATGAAAAAAATGCAGTTCAAAAGAAAAGTTTTAAAACAGAGAAAAAATTCCGAGAGCAAAATTTGTATCTTAAGACCAATGAAATGCTGAAAAAAATGTTAGGAGAGGTACGTAATGGTATTTATTAATTTATGAAAAAAAAAAAAATTGGTTTACAAAATAAAGAAATTTAATGAAAAGTGATATAAAAAAAATAGTTAATTGTGAGGTAAATTAACATTGAGATAAGAGTAACATCATAAACAGAAATCAAATTGTTTTCTTACTTAAAATTATAAAGGTATTTGTGAAAGGATTTGCATTTAATGTTATCACAAGGAAAATAACGTTTTAAAAGAAATATATTAGTGAACATCAGCTATTGATTTAGGAATTAAGTGTAAAAAATTAAATGTTGTCTGAAATGTATCAAGATGAATCGGAGAGTAAAAGCCAACATCAAACTCTTACCAATAAAAACTGGATTGCTAATCGGAATAATAAACCATCACGAGATAGTTAGAATGTACTAACTATGAAAGCAATTAGTAATGAAAGCAATTATAAAAGATAAAAAGAATAAAGTTTAAAATCAATAAATTAGATAGTAGCTAAAGACGTCCACGAAACAGATACCTGAAAATTAAAATATTACCGCAGCATATAAAAGCATAGAAAATCAGACAAGCCAAATGACTGATGATGACAAAAATACGTATTAAAACAGTGTGGCAATTAAACATTAAAATTAAATAAATTACAATTTAAATTCGTTATTTCAATTTTAATAGCTACCTTAATTTTATAAATATATACAATATATTATATAATCACATTTTCTTGACAAATGAATTTTAAAAATTCTGTTACATTAAAAGAGTATTTTTTCTTTTAAATCTAACTTACTTTATCGAACGGGCTCTTACACATTGTATAATCAAACTAAGTTTTAACTGATATGAAGCTGATGGGCAAACAAAAATGCCCTCAATACGAGTAGTTGAGAATACGATTTGGCAGATAGCCAAAGCCATTGTAGTTTTCAATGAAATTACTTTTTACATTCCACGAAGATTTTAATAAAATTTTCTAAATAAGCACTAAGTTTTTATCTGATGGAAATCCTTTATTGTAGGGATTATTGCTTTCACAGAACATAGCTTTTATTTCTATTATTGAAATATAATGCGTTGTTTTTGTACACAAAGCATGTAATTGTCCCTGCAAACATTATTCCCAATTGGGAATACCTTTGTTATACAGTTTTTAATTAGACTACATTACGGAATATTTTTCAAAACTAAAATAAAATAAAAGTTTATTCGTGTTTGGAAATTTTAGCCGCCAAAAATAGTCCGTCAAATTGTAATAATTGATTTTATCAAGTTGTGGCATAATATCATGTAATTTTGTTGAAAATTAAGTTTAAATTTTTATTTTATATCGTATTCTTAAACATGATAATTTTTGTTTAAGTAAACCTATGAAATTATCATAGAAACTTTTTGTGCTTTCTATTACTAATATTTTTTACCTGTAGGAACAAGAGAAAACTATCGAAGAGGATTAAATAAAAAATATTACCAGGTTAAATAGTTATCGGTTAATTTTGCTAGCGCATTACTTTTAAACTAAGCAGATATTTTTCCTAGGGATTAACAATCAGAATTATTTTTCTATTGGTTTTGGTTTTTTTTCAGAAATAGATCAGCATACAGAAACAGACTAATTTAAACCTTCAACAGGCTACTATAGAAAGCCGTTAGAATAACACTTAAAGAGATTTATTAAACCAAGAGTTATAGGTAGAAATTCGTATTCCTCACTTCTCTCAGTAGTATAATTCACATCTGGTATTATTTAAATCAGATAAATTAACGAATTGTTTTATTAAAAATTAATTAACTGTTTTTATTTTTAATAACGACCAGTAAACTATATTCATATTAGGAGGAATCTAAGACCAGGAAAAACTTAGTTTCATAAGTGAAAATAATTAATAATAAACTTCATTAATGTACCGCCTCCAACACATTAGACGAATTGTTAGTTTAGGCGATAAGCTAGGTTAGGGTATGTTAGGCGGTTAGGATCTTAGAAACTAGAGGGTGTAACTTCGCGTTACAGTGTATAATATAAAAAAAAAATCTTCATTAATGGTAATTTCACTTATATATTTTACAAGAGGGATGTTTGTAATTTTGAAATAATCTACGTTACCTTAATTGTATTTTCCGAAACTGCTAAACTGTTTTTGTAGGGCTAAAAATGCGAGAATACATAAATTATATAAAACAGTATGTAACTGATACATAAAACTTTGTTAAAATACGAAAGTAATGAACTAGCCCACGAAGATATTAGTGTCATTGTTTTGCTGTGCTTAATTTTATTTAAAAAAAATTAAGTTAAGATGCGTTATTAATAAGATGATTATTTATAAATTGATTGGCTTAATCAATAAGATTTTGTCGGTTAGAAAGTCTTTTACACTTGATTATTATGATATGTTTAAACTAATCTGGATTAAAACGTAAATGCTAATTTTCCTTCCTAAAACTCGTACTAATATTTAATAATTCGTAACGAAATTAGAAAGATGATTTTCCACCAATAACTACTATAAATGGTATTGTCTTTTTATACAAACATATTAAAATTGTTTTAAGAGCTTACCTGTACTTGAAAATATTAAAATAAAGATTAAAAAAAAGTACTGTAAAAGATGGTAAGGTATTAAGCGTAGAAAAGCTTAGCTTGTTTCCAAAGGAAAAGCAAGAAGGAGAGATAAACTGGAGTGATTAAAGTAAAACTTATAATGGAAGTTGAATTGTTTCTTTTGTAAGAGGTCCGTTATTAAGGTCTGGCAGAGTTATCGGCTACGAGAGATACAAGGAATACGGATGGAAGGGGTGGTAAGAGTGACGCAATACCTCGGTCTCCCTGGAGAGACTCCAGGGAAATCAGCACACACAAGTGATCCCTGCAAACAACCTCCATTTACAATCAATCTAGCCGCATAAGTCATTCTAGACTATTTCATTTTCTTTTGTCAGTCCATATTCAATAATTTATTGATCTTATATTTAAAAGAAAACATGTCCAATTCAAAATACGTTGTTTAACGACGTGAAACGAAAAATATTAAATAAATTTACTAAATAACAGATTTTTTTTACAAAATATGAAATCTATTCATATAGATTTAGAAATCTAGAAATTATGACTGATGTTGATAATCGATAAAATAATAAAATCAGAAATTTATAAATATGTAAAATATAACATTACAAATTTACTAATTAAAGTTGAACTGCCATCGTTACACGCTGAGGTATGGAATGATTTACTTTAAAATTTAATAATTTAGAATTAAATTAACGTTAATCAAACGTAAAATATAGAAAATTAAGAAATATGTAGATTTTGATTTGCCTAAAATTTGAACATTAAAAATTATTTTTAAGAAAGAATACCTGGAATTTAAAATGAAAAGAATAGATAAACAGAAAAGCGTTGTGATAAAACTGGCAGTTATATTTGTTAAAAAAATTTTGTTTCTAAAACGTTGAGACTAGTAAAAAATGTTAATATACTAAAATGGACATTGATTAAAAGTTTTGAGTTGTGTCTACAGTGATTTATAATTCATAAATTATGTTACGATATAAAATAATAAATGTATACTGTTAGACTACTATTATAACAAAAGGATTATGGTTTGGATTGGAGTAACGATTTTTCCCTTCATTTTCAAAAAATAAAAAATAAAAGATATAGTAATAATTTTTGAAAGATTATACTTATGTAACTATTAAATAATTTTTTATGTAACTTGCAAATAGCCAGTTTTGTGCAACGCATTATTTAAATTAATTTTAATGAATATTGCCGCTAAATTCAGCAGTGAGCGAAGCTGTAATAACAATGTAAATGTCTATTCGCTTAAAATAACTAATAAAATGCAACGTGTGGTTGATTGTATCGAATTATTTTAACGTTAAGCCCATTTTATATATAACTACAGAAGTCACACTAGATTGACAGCCTTTTTCTTTCTTTATCTGTTTAGCCTCCGGAACCACCGTAAGGTATTACTTCAGAGGATGAATGAGAATGATGTGTATGAATGTGAATGAAGTGTAGTCTTGTACAAGATTGACAGCCTGGTAAAAGATAGTTTTACGTAAAATTTTTAGTTCTTAAATAAAGGCTTGATCGACTTGTCCGTCAGCCAGTTGTCAAAACCTGTTTCTTCAATGGAGTGTGAGTATCTATAATTTAGAAAAGTCAATTTTCGTTAATAATGCTAATATTTATGATAAAAATTACAAAATTTTTAATTTTTCTGCAATTAAAAACTATTTTTTTCTTTCTATAAAACACATTTCTATACTGTTTAATAGTTTATTACCTTCATCTTGGAATGCGTATTTTCTATTTTGTTTTCTATAAACATCAGTTAAATGATAGAATCGCCCACTAATCTTCATTTTTAACAAGAACCAAATCATTACAGAAAAGACATCATGTAAGAAATCAATCAATTGGAATAGAATCTACTTCATCAGAACACCATTCGGAAAACCAGCCGATCATACCGGAAAGAGCTTCATTATTGTGAATAATCCATTTAATTTTAAATAAAATAAAATAATGTTTTTTTGAACGTCTTTAAATATATTTGTGTTATTCTACTTTACCATTTCAGAATAAATTGCTCTGAAGGGGTTTGAGCTATAAATTTCTAATAATTCACCGAGGTATACCATTATGGTAAATTTAATATTTTTCTACTGAATTTTTCAATAAAATATTTCATTTAAAATATATATATATAAAATAAAACAAAATTTTAACTCCAAAAAACAAAATACCATAATTAAAAGTATAAGGAAAATTTGGTTAACAGATACAGAAAGGATAGTTATTTCCAATTGGTAAAAGAATCAGATAGTTATAACAAAAGTATACGGGAAACATTAGCTGCAGTACAGATAGGAGAAGGGAAAAGGTATAGCTTACCCCCTGTTGCTTTTTAATTCCTAAAGGGAGAAATAATTAAGTAACGAAAGAGATATTTAATAGAAGAGTACAATTTAACTACAAGAATAAAAATCTTATTTTTCGCTAATGATTTTTATTTTAGAGTAAACTTTAATGAACAAGCTTATCACAAAAATATTAATTTAATTTTTTTTTTTTTTTTTTTTTGTCTTCAGTCATTTGACTGGTTTGATGCAGCTCTCCAAGATTCCCTATCCAGTG
>JAAAKQ030244004.1:0-11051 GCA_010016005.3 Zanna intricata | reverse complement strand
GTTTATTCCTTATCCTAACAATTGATATTAAAATATTGCATCTAAATGATGCCTTCATGAATCCTTATGTCTAACATGTTGAAGAAATAGTAAAATCCTTATATCTAACACATATTCGCTGCTGCCCATGTCACATCAGTTGGGTGCCTGCAACACCACTTTTCTCTCCTTTGCTAGAAGGATGTTTCTGGCTAGCCCTGCTACATCCTTCCTATTACAAATATCTACATTATTTATAAATACGATTAACTTTAAACAGTATAAATAATTACATTAATTATAAAACTAAACTTTATCAATATAAATTTCCAAATAAAAATTCAGTCTTCTGTAAAAATAGTAATTCAAACAAAGATAAAACCTTACTGCTTCTAGTACTATCCATAAAATTCTGACAAGTTCGAAACCTGATTACACATATCAAAGACTGAATTATTTAAATACAACTAACATACAAATGAAATAATATTAAAAAAATATTATTATTAAATATAGAAATGAAATATTATCAACAAAATACCATTATTAAATATTATTAACATAAAAATTTAACAATGTTTCTCACTTTACTTAATTATATATTTATTTTGTGGACTTCAGTATATATGGGGAGTTATAATAACTTTGATAAAAACCTTGTACTGCAACAGTTTTACTACCATACAAAAGTGTACTCCAAACATACATTTTACCAATATCTTCTTCAGCCGGCCTCCGTGGCCGAATGGTAGCATCTCGGTCTTTCATCCAGAGGTCCTGGGTTCGAATCTCAGTCAGGCATGGCATTTTTCACACACGCTACAATTCATTCATCTCATCCTCTGAAGATATACCTGAACAGTGGTTCCGGAGGTTAAACAATAAAAAAAAATAATCTTCTTCAGGTTCAGATCCATTTTGCTACAGAGTAGGTTTTTCATCCTAAAAAGGCTTCCTTTGTCATTGTAATTCTAGTTTAATCTTTTCTTTACTCCTTCAATCTTCATTTAATGCTGTCCTGAGATACCTGTATCTTTTTCTTGTTCAATCTTTCCTTCTTCCCTTCCATTCTCCTTCTAACTTTTGTTTTCCCCATGTTTATTTTCATCCCATATTCCTTCATCCCTACTTCCGATGCTTTTATTATTTCTTGTAATGTCTGAGTGTCTTTAGCTACAATCAGCAAATCCGATACAATTTATATTTCTACCAACTAGCCTTACTTCTTTCCAATATTTATTTCTCCAATATAAAGAGTGAACAGTGTTGATGATAAACAACTGCCTTACCTCACTCCTCTGCCTAATTCTAAACAATTTGTGAGATTCTCATTTATTCTCATGACTGATTTTTGCTTTTTATATAATTCTCTTATCAGTCCATTCCATCCAGTAAACTCTATTTTTCTTTCAAAATCTCAAACAACTTTTCTAACTTTACTTTGCTTAATGCCTTTTCCATATCTATAAAACACAAGCTCAATCTTTTCCCTCTTTCAAAGCATCTCTCTTCAAACATTCTGATCAGTCCTTTAGTTTCTTTTGTTTATTTTCCTTTTCTAAATCCAAATTTTTCTTCGCTAGCATTCTATTCATAATTAACCTTTTATTCAAAACTCTCAGCATTATTTTTACAGGATGTGATAATAAGGTGATAGTTCTTGTTCTTCACATTTTTTGGATCCAGTCTTTTTAAGCATCAGTATTGCTGTTGTTTTAACAAAATCTTCTGGCCATACTCTATTATCATAAATTGTATTGCACATTGAAAATATTTTATCTATTCCTTCACCTTCTAAACATTTAAAGAGATCTATTAGAAGTTCATTTTCTCCTATTTCTTTCCTGTTTTTAATGTCTAGCTTGTATAACTTCATATCTCAAAATTGGTGGGCCTTTCTCCTCTTGGATAACTTCTTCCATATTAGCTTTCCGTGTTTCCCCGTTTTCTTTTCCCTACATAAATCCTCTATATACAATTACCATCATTTCTTTATCTCATCTTCTTTATAAATGCTTTTTATCATCTTTCTTCTCAATTTTTCTCATTTAAAAAATAGAATTTCTTCTATCCTACGTGTTGTTTTTTACCTTCTTATACAACATATCATACTGCTCTTTCTTTCCTAAATTTTCTATGTCCTTATATCCTTCTTCTAGCCACCTTTCCGCAGCTTTATGTGTTTCTCTCTTTAACTTGTTATTCAATCTTTGATAGATTGCTCTGTTGTATTCTCTTTCTTTATTTTTATATTTTATTCTTTCTTCCATTTTTTGTATAATTTCTGCTACACACATTCAAAGATGCGGACTCCTTTCTCTGCAACTTCCCTCATAAATGATGATTTATTCTTGATCACGTTTCCTCTGCTGGTTATTTTCACTTTCACCTTTGAGTAATTAATTGCCTTTGTAAGCATTTCATCCACTTTTACGGTCCATATACCCTCTATGTTCCATTTCTTCACCTTCATTGCAGTTTGAATTCTTTTTAATCTTATTTTCATCATTAACAGATTATGATCACTTCCTATGTCAGCTCGTGGAAGCTCATTTTCTTTGTTAACAGTATTCCTGTATCTATTTTCAATCAAAAAATTATCCAACTGAAAGTCCATCTGTTGGTCTTGCTCAAGTATATCTTTGATTATGTTTCTTAAAAAATGTATTCATAATGAACAAATCCTTCTCTTGGGAAAATTCAACCAGCCTGTTTTCTCTTTCATTTTGTGTTTCCAATTCAAACTTGCCCACTGTCTTTCCTTCTTCATCTTCTCCCACCACTGCATTCCATTCCCCCATAAATATTTTACAGCAATCCTGCTCATTTTCTAATAACTGCTCAGTGTTATTGTACATCTTTTCAATATCATCATCACACATTATACTCCCACATTACTGTGTACACCTGAACTACTACCAGACCTTTTGGCAGCATTCCAATTCTTTACTCTATCATCCAGATAAATCACTTTTTATATTCTTCTTGATATACTATTTTTTACAGCTATTCCTGTCTCATTTTTTTCTCCTTCAGTTCCTGACTTATATAAGGTAACTTTACTACTTCTCAATTCTCCTCTTCCCTCCCATCTAACCTCGCTTATCCTTGCTCAATTATCAATTATATTTATTTTTATCTCTTCAGTTCTCCAAATTACCTGATGACAATTGTGTTCTCACATTTCATGTACTTATTCTCACTGCTCTGTCTTTTCAATGATACTCCTTCTACTGCTTCTCCCAGAGATCTGAATGGGAAGTTACTTTACCTCTGGAATATTTAACAAAAAAAGACATATCATGGTGCCTGACTAGGAAAAATAATCGAGT
Source organism: Zanna intricata (assembly GCA_010016005.3). Taxonomy (NCBI): domain Eukaryota; kingdom Metazoa; phylum Arthropoda; class Insecta; order Hemiptera; family Fulgoridae; genus Zanna; species Zanna intricata. The sequence continues at coordinate 7,740 of JAAAKQ030244004.1, read as the reverse complement.
GATATTCTGTTGCCTTCTCTATCCAAATGTTGTTGACTTCCTACAAAAGTTTCTTCCATATTTGGGGAATCTTTCTCAACCCCAGGCCAACAGAGTGCTCCAACAGGCTGAATTTCTGGATTTTCCCTTCATTAAATAATCTAATTGGCATTTCCTAGATTCTCTTGTACTTTTAGAGAGGAAGTATCATTTAGACAACCCCTTATCAAATAGTAATTATAAGCAAGTAAACAGCTGCTAATTATAATTTTAAATTTATTATTATTTATTTATTGTTATTATTATTAATTTTTAAAGTACACTTTCAAAATATTTAAATAAAAAAGAGAAAGATTCAGTTAGTGTAATTAATTAATTTTAATTTAAAAATATAAATTTCTGTAACAAACAGGACTGTCTTTGATATGCAAAAATCATTTTTAATAACTTAGTTTAATCAACATTTTCAGTCATGTTTGCAACCATCTTCAGTGACTGTCTGTAGTGACCAACGAGTAGTCACTGGAGATATGACCATATAAAATAATGAACATAATGATATTAATTATATTAAGTCATTATTACCAATTTTTTATTAAAAAAATTTGTTTGGTTTATTACTTACATACAGGTAAGTCTATATTATTAAATAAATATTTATCACAACTTAAAACTAAATTATCAGTTGTTTGTTAAACTTAACGTATAACTTAAGTTTAAAGAATTACAATTTTAAACTGTAATTTTGTATGTAACAACAATTATATTTATTCATTTATTCAATTTTATTACAGTTTAAGTGTTTTGATGAATTTTTTTTTTAATACATTTATTATTGATAATTATTTATAAAGAAAAAATTTATTAGAAATAATTTTCTTCGCTGTCATAATCATCAACCATTTTATTTCTGTTATTAATAAAACTGTATGTTATATAAATATACAAAATATAAATTTGCATATTATCTTTCAAAAACAGAACAATATCTACTGTAATAGTATTTCTTATGCTTTTATTTAAATACTTTTTGTGTTTTATATTTTATTTTTGTCATGATTTGAATTTTTGTGGTAGTGTTATCATAAATTGGTTTTCTGAGAACACTAATAACTGTTTTCACAGGAAACAAAATAAATAACATGAAATATTGTATTATCTCATGTGCATATGAATTTTTAGCTGACACAAATTAAAAATTTGGTTCCTAAAGAAGTGTATAGATTTAAGTAACCCGTGTAGTAAAAGAATTAGAAATAACACATTGACATCTGGCACATCTAACAGCATGGTCTCTAAATGTACTAGAAATGGAGCTAGTTAAGAAAAAGACATGATGTTCTGATTTTGTCAAAATTAATGAGATTGAAAATTCACTTAAATCAGCCAATGGAAATCATGGAAGAGACTGTATGTGCCATCATTTTATATTGAGACATCATTTCTCGTCTACGGTGCCCTAGTGTGGAGGAATGCCTTAATGATGGAGCATAACAGAAACCTCCTGGAGAGCATCCAGCACTATATGGCGTGAAAAGTAGCCTTGGTTTGTATCTCAATCTCAACAGTGGTGGTGTAGTAATGACCGGGATGCCACCACTCCAGCAGTTAGTGACAGCTCACAAACTTACCTACCAAGGCAATTCAAAAGAAGAAGCCAATAAAGTCATTTTTAGTGATTGGTAGGCTAGGTGGTATGCATCCACGAAAGGGAGGTGAACACATAGTTTTATAGCATGTGTGGACCCACGGGCTGGAAGGAAATTCAGAGAAATAGGATTCTGGCTGACCCAATTCTTAACAGAGTATGGGGACTTGTACGAATACTTATACAGGTGGAGAAAACCAATGAATCCAGACTGCCTGTACTGCCATGAAATAGACACTTCTGAACATCTGGTGTTCCGATGCCCACGGTGGGTTGGGGACGCCACAGGTGTGTTGCACGAACAGGATAACTGAAAGTGGAGACGATGTTACGAAGTGGAGGATTTTAACACAGTAGCAACTTTCATGACAGAAATATTGCAAAAGAAAGACCATGGAGTAAAAGCCTTTATAAATAAATACAGAACACAGAAGTTAGGACCAGAGAGCGAGGAAGTGAGGGATAGTCCCCTGAAGAATCATCATTCGTCTGCACTTGCGTAGATGGATGGTGGTAATGATGCATGGGGATCTACAAGATCTTCTGAGCTCAAAAACACCTCCCGAGGCTGTATTAATGCTTAGTTGCATGTCTGGCCATGGGAAGGGAATTGATGGGATAGGATGCTTAGTAGTTAGGGTACAGGCACACATATGCTCTTAATAACATCTAGTGGAATCTGTTAGCGAGCCCAACACTTTGCCCTTAAATGGGGTTTCTCCGAAATCTTCATTGGAATGAGATGCTTGCCAATGAATACTCTTATACATCATTAGGACTCATGAACAACATGTTTAAAGAAATCCTAAATCTATATAATTCTAGGTACAATAAATAGAAGTATAGAATATCTTATTTATTAGTAAAGACTATTGTTGATTAACTTATACATACAATAATATGTTACAAGAAAAATATGGCTGATAAAGCAACTTAATATATATATATATATATGAACTCAATGATTATTATTTATTATTACTCATTATTATTATTATTTTTTTTTTATATTAGAAATTATACAGGCACCGACTACTATGGTCATTAACCCTCATCATAATCTTTTAAAGCTAATCATTAATCACCGTAAAACTCATCATATGTTAGGGACTAAACGATTATCTCCATGTCATAGGGAAGGCGCCATCTCCCGACTGCCTCTACTGCCCCAGTGTACGAGACGAAGCTGAGCACACCTTTTTCAAATGTGCTCAGTGGGCGGCAGGTCGAGGGATATTAAAGGCGGATGTCGGAGCACCCAAACTGTGGTTGCGATGATGCTCCGTAGCCTGAGCAGCGGGGAGAGAGTGGCTCGATTCATTGGCAGCATTCTCAGGAGGAAGAAGGATGGCTTGGATAGTCCAGAGAATAGATAGCAGCCTTCTCAGGCTAGTACAGGAGAACTCGGCCTGAAGTAATGAGATAAACGGTTCAGGGTCGAGTACTGGGAGAGGGGGGGGTTTTTATTGGGGGGGCTGCTGGTGGCGATTGGAAAACCCCTCAGTAGGGGCCCCACCCCCCATGGGTAAAGGCATTCCCACCCCCCCCCCCCAAAAAAAAAAAAAAAAAAAAAAAAAAAAAAAAATATTAAATAAAGAACCAGTGTGAATATAACCTGATACTATATATAAATTCAATAACTCAACTAAAAGCAATATGTACAATTGTTTAATATTCATGTTACATTGTATAAAATATATTATTATATCAATATAAGTTTATTGAGATTATAAGATAAAGATTGTTTTGTATTATTTTCATGTTATTTTATTCATTTCCTTTGTTAATTATTCATGTTAAAATACAGCATCATAAATTATATGTATTATCTATTTACATTTTCATTGTATAATACATGTTTACAATTGTATTGTTATAAAACCTATCAAGATTACAAAGATTATTTATATTATTTTATGTAATATTTCATTACAATATTAAAAAAAAACTTTGGATTATTTTGACAGGCAGTTATGTTCTGTATCATGTTTGTTTCCTCCATATTTTAGGGCAAACAAACTAACTGTCTCTTCATATTTGATAAAAAGCATATAAATTTCTTATTTCAGTTGATGAATTTACCAGCTAATTATTATTATATATTACCTTTTTCTATTGTATTGTTAGTCTAATTCATATATCGACACATGTAGCTTAACTCTTAATAAATACAAATATATTATTAATGATTCTAATAATAAACACATAATGAATTACCATGTATACTATTTAAACAAAATCTAATCTGATAAAAAAATGTAAAGGATATCCTATGTGAATACATTATCAATATAAATATGTGTTACTATAAAATAAATGTATATTCAACAGACTAACAATGAATTTGTTTAAAGATGTAAATGATCCAACATTGTAAGTTCAGAATAATAAAAGGTGCATTAAGGCATATTTATTTGAACAATGGGATTGCGGTCTGAATTAGCTCAAATGCGTCAACTCGCTCAACTGACTCACTCGCAATGATTGCAGCCCTTACATAGGGAAAAGAACATACTAAAACTTTCCAGCTAAATCCTACCTCGAACATTCTATAATCTTCGAGTTTTACCATGCAGATCTTGAACTGCTAGTTCCCTAACGCTCACCAGACAGTGCTCTCACCAGGATTCAAACATGCTTTCTTGCCACGCATTACTATTATAATCTGTTGAAATCAACCTATAATTTTTCATTTGACTAAATGAGCCAGGGGGGCACTCTATCGTGGTTACGCCTATGGAACAGTTTAATATTTCATTATTAATTGATTCAACTATCCAAATAAATATTATATATGGTTGAGTTTGAGAGCCAACTCAGAAAAAAAATGAGATTTCTATGTCTGGTGCACTGACATTTAGGCCTTTCAAGTAAACACTTAATGATTATATACAAAAAGTTTTTTTTTCTTACATGAAATTTTTTAAATGAATTAAAAAAAAATTAGACTAAAATTCAATTTGATTGATCATAACTAGTGAGTTATGTGATATATTTCTTTCACATTTAAAAGTATGTTTGTCATAATTTTTTTTTAGATCTCTCAAGTATTGAATTTAAAATACTTTAATGAGCAAAAATTTTAATGCACTTTTAGTTCTCTATTTTTTTACTTTTTTTATGAATCCTTCTAACTATTCTATTACAAGCCCGACAGACATCTAACATAGTTTTAATCAGTCATTACAAGTTCAGTGAACAAATAAAATATTCAGGTAAACTTACAATATGCATTTTTAAAAAAACTTTTTTTTCTTGGGACACATTGTTGCTAGATTCTCCACAGTAAGGAGAGAATCATTTCTGAAGGAACTACCTGTAATCTACAACCATAGCTGTAATTGCAAAATACCTACCTGTAATTATAAAATGTCATTTTCAAAATCAAATAAAGGAGCCTTCCTAGTTAAAAATGTATGTTAAATATAATGCATTAAATATTATTTACAAACCATGAGCAAAGGAAATTTTTTTTATCTGATCCTCAGGTTTATATAATTAATATTTACAACATTACCTTATTAATATTGATAATATTATTTATAACTTATCAACAGAATAATAATGCTTCTATAAAAGGAAATCTTTAATTTATTTTTAACAAACTGGTTCGTAGATCTTTTGCATCATTACGTAATTTAATAAAATTGAACCTGAAGCTAGACATACACTTTCTTTTAATCATAGTATTTTGATAAGTAATGTGAAATAAGCTGGTTTGATACAAGTGAACATTGTCATCTTCTTGGCAGAGATTGTTAATTTATAAATGTAAATCCATAGAAATGTCAAAATTTATAATCTATTATAAATAAATAAATATGCTTTTCTGATGGGTACAAGATAATATATTATACAGATCATTCTATGAACAGATTGGTGTTCATTTGAAAATAAAATGAATAGAAAAAGAACTATATCCCAACATTTTCCATGATGAATCAAGGGAAACTGTCATCAAACCTTGATCAGAGTAGCAACAGTAATCACACAGTTAATTATAAAATAAAGAAATAGATATAAGTAAAGCTCATATTAATAATTTAAATATAAATATTATGAAGTAAATTAAAAATGTAAAGATTCTGAATAATATAAGTACAAAAGAAATCTTCAAGAGGTGTTAATAAAAATTATTTGAGCACATATTCATGTATAATACATTAAATGGAGGTGCAGAAAATGTATTTCTAATTAGTATTATTTAAAAATAAACTCTTGAATGTAATAATATTTTTTATAACTTTAGTTTTAACTAGCTGGCATATCTAGCCAGAACCTGGACCCCCATGGCCAAGGTCAGCCCAGGCAAACCTTGAAACCAACTCAGGGACTACTTGAAGCCACAGAGCATACCTCAGGGCCACTGAGCTCACCAATCCTGTGTTTCCAGGGGGACCAGCAGTCTGGACACTCACAAAACTAGCTTCGGTTGCCATTCCTACCTACTCAAAGGGCTCTACCCCTTACTGGATCCCTGCACTCTTCATTATCCTCATTGTTGTGAGAATAATACTGATAAATAACAATTAAAGCCCCCTCTATGAATCATGAAATTTTGCCAATGGTGAGGGGACTTGAGTACTCAGTAATACGAGTAGCTGAACCAAAGGTGCAACCTTACTGAAGTGGTATCTGTTGAGAGCCAGACTAAAAAATGATTCCTGAAAGAGGGCAGCAGCTCTTTGAGTAGTTGTTAAGGGCATAGATGAAAGCTTACATGATCATATCAACATTACTCAGTCTGCGCAGCTGTAAGCAGTGGAAAGCTACAGCTCTTTTTTTTTTAAGAAAATGTAGCTCTCTGCATTTTCATGTAACAAAGATGGAGGTGCCTTCCTCGGTAAAAAATGTTGAGGTAAACTAGTCCCCCATTCGGATCTCCAGGTAGGAACTGCTAAGGAAGGGTCACCAGAAAATTAAAAAATATCATTCTACAAGTCAGAGCATGGAACGTTAGAAGTCTAAAATAGGTTGGTAGGTTAGAAAATTTAAAGAGGGACACGGATAGGTTAAATGTAGATGTAATAGGAATTAGCAAGATTCAGGTGGAAAGAGGAAAACGACTTTTGTTTAGGTGATTTTAAAATAATTAACTCAGTGGCAAATAAAGGGCAGGTAGAAGTAAGTTTTATAATGAACAAGAAGCGACGGAAGGGAGTAGAGTATTTCAAAAAGCTTAGCGATAGAATCATTGTAATCAGGATAAAATCAAAACCTAAGCCGATAATGATTGTTAATATCTATATGCCTACAACTGACCATGATGTTGATGAGGTAGAGTGTGGATTTTAAGAAATTGACAAAGCAATTAAACACATAAAAGGGGATGAAAATTTAATAATAGTTGGAGATTGGAATGAAAGCATCTGCAAAAACAAGGAATGAAATATTGTGAGTGAATACAAGCTGGCCAAAAGAATTGAAAGAAGGGACTGACTTATTGAGTTTCGCACAAAGTATAATTTAGTAATTGTCAACACCCAGTTTAAAAACTAAAAATAAGACTATATTTTATAACTAAGAATATATGCATGGAGGCTTTTTCCATGCATAAAGAGAATTTTGTGGTACATAGTTAAAATCTAATAATATGTTAAATAAAGATGGTACACTGATTTAGACTTGAAAGAAAAGTATATAACTATATAATTCACTCAACCTTTTCTTTCAAGTCTAAATCAGTGTACCATCTTTATTTAACATATTATTAGATTTTAACTATGTACCACAAAATTCTCTTTAACATCCTGTTTGCTCTGTCTATTTTACCAATGATCATTTTTCTTTCTACTTCTGAACACTTTTCTTTAATCCATTCTTCTTTCACTAATTTGCTCTTACTATTTATAGTATTTCTTAATTGTAGATAGATACTTTTACCTTTTTCATCATTAACATTCTTATACTTTCTACACTCATCCATCAGCAGCTGCAATGTAACTTCTGTAATTAAAGGTTTTCTACCAGTTCTCTTTGCTCCACTAAAAAGAAAATTCTCCCATTCTTCTTCTATAGTTTCTGCCTTATCTTTTTTACTCGGTAAAAATCTTCTTTACCTTCTCTTCCTTGAGCTTCTCTAAATTTCACTGATTCATCTGACACCTTTTCTT